>CAUYQG010163440.1:0-22238 GCA_963574415.1 Tarsius wallacei
AGGGATTTTTGGTCCATGGTTTGGCCCTGCCCAGAAAGAGGGAGCCTGCGCTTTGACAGTGGGCACTGAATCAATGAGCAGTGAAGGCTGCCTGAACCTGGTCACCTTTTTGGAGCACAGGGTAGGTCCAGGAAATAGCAGGAACGAGTTGCTATTCTAAGCAGAAAGAGAATAATCAAAATAAAGCTCATGCCTTTATCGGGCCCTTCCATCTTCTGAGTTTTCAGTGCCATTCTGCCCATAAGAAAATGCCTTAGCTTGTGAGATATGACCCATGGGAGTGGGAACCTGGGCAATGGAGCAGACACTTCTCTGCACATGTGAGAAACTCCCTTGGGGCAGGTTCCCAGCCCCCTCACATGCCACCCCCGCCATGGGTCCTTCTCCATCCGTGAGTTGAGCTCAGAGGTGAGCAGGGCCCAGGGGGGCACATCATTATGAGCAGAGGAGCCCGAGGAAGCTCCTCTGACCACCCAGGGGCTAAGCCAGTTCATGACACACAAACAGCAGAGCCCAAGTAAGACGCACACGCCGACTCACTCCTGCCCCCTCCCCTGCAAAACTAGGAGCGTTTGACATCCCTGCCAGGCCAAGGGACGGCATCCAAAGAACAGTGCGGCATGCCCAGGATGCTGTTGCCAACTACTTCCCTCTGACTTTTCTTTTCTTGAGCCCGTGGAGTGGGAAAGGGAAGGGAGGATCCTACAAAGTTGAGAAGAGCCTGTGCTGGACTTATTCTCAGATCAAAAATAATGTCTTCTTTACCTTGTTTCTCTTCCTCCCTGTCCTGAACCTTGCAAAGAGATCCCTGTAGCCCCGCCGACAACTGCGGCCAGCAGTGTGGAAGAGCCTGAAGGTAAACAGTCCCCTCACTTCTCAGTCTCACTTCTGCTGTGTGGTGGGGCAGGGAGGGGGGAAGTGGGGAGAGGGCATTAAAGCACCCCAACTCCTCTGTAACCACCATCTGGGCTCTGCTCAGTGTGCAGGGTACCCCCTGGTTTGCATTGAAGAGGCTGGAGCCACAGGGCACTTTTGTGTGTGTGTGTGTGACGTCCTCTCACAAAACTCATAAAAGAGACGAGGTTCTGATGGTGCCCTCTCCAAGCCTGGAGCCCTGAAAATTAGGCTCCTCCTACTTGTCCACCACCTGCCTGCCAGCCCAACACCCTCCAAGCCGAGGGTGTGTAACTCCTTCCTGGGGTGGCAGAGAAGGAAGGAGTGGGGTGCTGGGGATGAAAAAGGATCTCTTGGGCATGAGGGTCCTAAACAGTGTTCAGGGGGGCCCATGAGCAGGGTGGGAAGAGAATCACATCTTCACTTTCATTCACCTCTAACTGAAAGTATTTCCTCCATGCTGAAGAGAGGCTGCAAGTATGGCAGTGGGCTGCACCTGCAGCCTGGTCACCAGTAGAAATCACGGCTGTTTTCCTATCACACCACAGTTGGTGTAGATATCATAAAATATTTTGTATGCTCCTTAGTGCTTCCAAATCACAGAATTACCAGACCCACTGCTAGATCCTGATGTATAATCAATAATAAAGAAACACACACACAACATAGCTATACCATCAATCTGGGTCTTTAAAAGTATTCAGATAACTGTATTTCAGTATTAGTAGTTTTCTTGGCAGTCCTATGTGTTTCCTTTTAGCATGAGAAATGTTATTCTGCGGAAAGGCCCATGGGCTGCACCAGTCCTTGGTGCAGGAGAGGTTGTGCAGTCCCAGCTTTGGGCACGTGGGGGCACGGAGTTTCACTGCCTGGGGTGCCCTGCTGACAGCGGTCAGGCCTGTACCCAGAGTCCTGTTTCTAGGGACACATGGGTAATGGTCTTTGGGGCAGGAGGGGGCAGAAAGTGACAGTGAGGCCCCAACATGGACGTTTCTGCCCGCTCTGGGGACCCTTTCTTTTTCCAGATAGGACTGTGGGAGGTGTGGGGGAGTTGCAGACCTTTGTGATTTAGGATAAAGAGTCAAGATTCCACTAAAGTGTCTTCCAGCCGAAGACACTTTTGTTGTTTGCAGAGTCTTCTTAGGATAAAGACTGGATTTTGGAGCATGTTGGCAGTGCACTGGGAACCTGAGAGGAAAGAAACTCTGAACTTGCCTCTGCATAGTCCACAAACAGCCCTAAATAGGAAAGCACAGAAAGGCATTTCAGAGACCGCCAGAAGCCACACTGGGGAAGCCGAAGACACTTTTGTTGTTTGCAGAGTCTTCAGAGACCTTCGGTTGAGCCACTTTCAGGGGATGAGAAGTTTGAAGGAATTGGCGTCACAGGGTACCTGGAAGACTGGACGACAGGGCTAAGGTGGGGGTAAGGAGAGGAAGCTCTCTCTGTCACAGCATAATTCAAAGAACACTCCAGTTTAGTTCAGCTCTAAGGGAGAGCGGTTTTGAAGCTGGAAGACACTTTAGTGGAATCCTGACTCTTGGTCTCCCTAATGTGATATCCGTTGTTGCCTCGCTGACAGTGACTTGCCCACGTGGCACTCACCTGGACAAGATCTTAAGGCTGTGCACGTGATGAGGGCCAAGGCTTCCAGCAGGGGCTGCATGCACAGCTCATCCAGGGGCTAGACAGACCTTAATGATCTCTCTCTGTCTCTGTCTCAAGCCTCTCATTTTTCTAGTTCTTGCAGCTTGACTTTGCATTTCTCACACAGGTTTTTGGCTTTTCGCCTTCCAAATCAGAAGAGAACAAATGGGTAAAAAAGGGGGAAAATACTCATGAGATTTCTACATAGGCTACAAGAAGCTGGTGTAAAGCATTAGAAGTTCTCAGTGATTCCTGAGTAGCTACTTATAAATACTTGTAACATGCTCTTTTGAAATGTCTTTCTTATCTGTGCTTGGTTAACTAACTTTCTGACTCCCTTTGATTTTGTTACATATTTTTAAAAATATGATTTAAACCGAAGTAAGCAGCACATAAACATGCTTATAAAATAGTGCTTTCCCCACAGAGGGGCTGAGTGAGCGCGTTGGGAGCTTGTAGTGATACTTGTTGTAGCTCTCATCAGACCCTTGCCGACCTATTCTGGGCGTCTCTGGATGCCCAGAGCCTCTGCTGCTGTCTCCAGAGAACACAAGCCATCTCTGAGACCCAAGTGCTGGACTGTGGGGCCTCTCACCACAGAGAGACTGGGCTTGCCTGGTCTCAGCGGCTGAGACATGATGGCAGGAGGCCAGGAGGGCCCCCTGGGAAGTGGGCCTTCCAAACCTGTCCACTCTTGCCGTGTTTGCATAGGGAAGGTCTCTGTATGAGGCTGCCTGAGAAAAGCTTATTTACTTTTGCCTGCATAACAGAGGAGAATTAATCAGCTGAGAATCTGTTCTGAAAGCTGATGGACATAACCTTACCCTGAACTTACCCCCTTGAAGGGCCAGCTTTCTCAGGGAATGTTCTTCACCTGTTCACCGAGCTAGCTGGTAAGCCGTCATGGGGCAGGGAGGTGAGGAGCATGGTGCCCGTGGGAGGTCTGGGGCCAGGGAGGCCAGGAGGGAAGCAGGTAGGAAAGGAGAGGGGGACCACCCGCTTGACAAGGATGTTATGCCCAAGGCTCCCCCCCACACACCTACTTTCTGGTTGTGGAGACCTTGACATTCAGGGCTAAGAGAGGGAAACCTGCTTTCCCTTGCCCTTCTGTCTCTCAACTCAAGGAGAGTTCTGAATCTGCAAGTTGTTTGGTTTTGTGCAGGCCCCTGGGTTTTGTGGGAGGAATACTGGTTTGGAGCCAGAAGATCGGGGATTGAACCTTCACTGGCTCGAAGGATTTGGACAATGCAATGGCTTTTCCTTTCTGCCTTCCTGGAAGAAAGAAGGGGTGGGACCAGGTGTTTGCCAGGGCCCTCCCCTCCCTGGCTCTCTGTGGTAGGAATGACCTTCTCCTCCTGCTAGAGTTTCCTCCTCTTTAGAGATCTTGTCCATTCTCCTTCCACCTCTGGCAACAGCTTTTCCCACCATCCTTTGCAGAAGCCCAATGGCTGAGATGCTGGTAAATATGTAGCCACTGGCTGGGTTGGGAGAGGGGCCTGACTTGTAGCATTTGCCATTTTCCTTGGTGTAACTATTCCCCCTACGGCCGGTTTCAGGCTACCCAACGTGATGCCACTGAATGTACAGTTACGAAGAGGTGTGCACAATTGGCTCTCAGAGCCCGTGTGAGGCAACTCCAGCCCACTACTGCCATGGGCCATCCCCTAGAAATGGAGCAAAGGAATCCAGAGGCTGGGAGAGCTACTTTTGCTGGCAAGAAGCTGTTGATGTCTTGCGGCCTCCTCAGTTTGAAGGCACACACTTGCCTCTTGAGTAGAAGCAGTACTTGGGCACAGAGTGAGGATCCAGCCAACTCCTAGGCTTCTCCCACCTTCCAACAGGGGTCTTGGGTCCTCTCTTCCAGCCCTGTCTTCCCATTGCACCCACCCCACTGGGGCCTTACATGGTGTCTTTTGTCAACTGCTCTCAGTCTGGGGTGGGTGTGGCTTCTAAGGGCACCCTCATGGCCCTTCAGCATAGTCTAAAGAGAGAACTTCATGGAATCAGCAGTTGCCTGTCCAAGGGGCTCTGCACTCAGGTGCCACCACATGTGCGTATTGGGAGTGGAGGTTGACCTTAGAGATGTCATATCTGGTAGCCTCTCAGCACCTCCATTTTCTTCATGTAAGGAAATTAGATTTATTTAGGCCTGCAATCTGGTTAAGCATAGATTATTCTCACTGTATTTTTAATTTTTATTTTTAAAGAAAATTGAACCAGCCTAAGCAATATAGTGAGACCTCGTCTCTACAAAAATAAAAAAATTAGCTGGGTGTGGTGGTACACACCTGTAGTCCCAGCTACCTGGGAGACTGAAGTATAAGGATCACCTGAGCCCAGGAGCCATGATCGTGCTACCGTACTCTAGCCTGAGTGACAGAGTGAGACCCCTACTCAGGAAAAAAAGAAAAAAAAATTGTATAAATCAGGGTCTTGCTATGTTGTCCAGGCTAGTCTCAAACTTCTAGCCTCAAGAGATTCTCCTGTCTCAACCCCACAAATTGCTGGAATTACAGGCATGAGCCACTGCACCCATCCTATTCTCACTTTAGACTTTTGTGTACTAAGATAGGGAACCGGTTGGGTAAGTACAGTAAAATGAGCTGATGGGACATGAATCAGTATTGGCGAGATGTTGGGGATGGAACTAGAGGGAAGAAAAAGCACGAAAATCGGGAGCCTGAGACCCAAGTGCAGCTTGATCTCTCTCAGACTCTTCCTCTTTGGGAGTGAGGTGATAATAATCCTGCCTCAGAGGGTTGTTATGTGGATTAAATGGGATGATCTAAATAACACCGTTGATTCAAATATGAGCCTATTTGAAGTCCTCACTGAACATCAGTACAGCAACATGAAAAACACGAACAACCCAGTATATTGAGGAGTTGAGCCAGCCAAGGCTTCTGCCAGTTTCTCTGTCCAGGAAGGTGGGATTTGGGGTGGAGCATCACCTTGATCTCAGGCTTTTGCAAAGACTTTGGGAAGGAACAAATTGGGCTGCCCAAGGCAGGGAGCAACTGAAGGAACCATTTGGTGGCCTTGTCACAGCCTTCCAGCAACTAATGTTAGAACCTAGAGTTAAAGACTACCAATTAACTAAAGCCATGATAGCCAAAAGGTGGAAACAGCCCACTTGTCCATAAACAGAGGAATAGATCAACAGAGTATGGTATGTCCATACGATGGAGTACGAGCCAGCCATGAAAAGGAATGCAGTAGTGGCACACGCTACAACATGGAGGAACCTGGAAAACGTTATGCTGAGTGAAAGAAGCCAGGTACAAAGACTACCTATTGTGTGATTCCATTTATATGAAACATTCCAAAGAAGCAAATCTAGGTTAGTGGTTGCCAGAGGCTAGGAGGAGGGAGGAATGGGTAGTGGCTGTGGAATGGGCACAGGCTTTCCTATGTGGGGTGATAAAAAAAGTTCTAGAACTAGATTGCTGTGACAGGTTGTACAGCATCGTGAATGGACTTAATGCCACTGAATTGTACACTTTATGCCAAATTTTGTCTGGTGTGGGGGCTTGCATCTGTAATCCCAGCTACTCAGGAGGCCAAGGAGGGAGGATTGCTTGAGCCTAGGAGTTCAAGACCAACCTGGGTAACATAGCAAGACCCCTTTTTAGAAAATAATAAAATTTGAACTGAGAAAGAGGAAAGTAAAATTAAAACAAAAAAATAATAATAGTAAAAGAAAGGTAAATTAAAATAAAATAAAATGGTAAATTTATGTTATATATATCTTGCCACAGTATGTTAAAAAGAAAAATGAAGTGTTTCAGGTTGGAGTCCAAGGGTGAAAGTGAATCTGATTGGTCTGGGGCTGGGATGAGTAGAAACCATGAGCCATGCCATGGGGACAAGGCACTGGGGCAGGGCAGCAATAGGAGACATGCCTTTTTGTCATCTCACTCACGGGGAGCCTTTGAAGGGCAAGGGAGTGTTTCTTAGCTCCCAGGCAAGAATAGCTCAACTAATGGTGGGGCAGGGGTTAGGGCGTTGGGGAGGGGGGGTGGAAGTCCTCTTCCAGCTATAGAGATTTAGGCATATTGCTCCAAATCATGTCAGAAAAGTCTGGCTATGCAGCCTGAGCCTCTTTGGAATCATCTGAGAAGGATGGGGTTCCTTGAGTCCCCGGCTTTGGTTCTCTTGGCATAGGATAAAGGGACCTGTGGGGTCCACAGAGGCCACCACTGACCATGTAGGCAGCCCATGCCACTTGTAAAGGTAGGGCTGGTAATTGACCAAGGCACTGGTTTTCGAAGCATGGTATGCAACAGGGTGTTAAGCTGTCCAGGATTAGCCATTTAAATCTATGATCCATGAGGTCATTAATCCAGCAGATGAGTGAGTATTATCCTGAGAAAAGATTGGACCAGCACCAGGATAAAAGATAAATGGATGCTGGCTCAGTGAAGAAGGAGACAGCATTTATATATAAATATAAGACTCTGTGCTGGACACTGTTCCAAATGCTTTATGTTATTAACCATTTAATCATCTCTTCCACCCATAGAGGTAGGTATGGCTATTAACCCCTTGTTACGGAGGAAGAAACTGAGGCCCAGAAAGATTGGTGAGCCCCAGTAAGCAGCATCACTGGAATTCTGGCTGAGGTTGCCTGGTCTAAGAGTCTGTGGTTAGTGTTGACCACCATCCATTCTGTGGCTCAGAAGATATATTGTTTGGTTGACTTAGGGTAATTTAAGAAAAAAATTCCTGATGATGCATGGTAATTCCTACCAGGAGAGGAGACAAACTCAATTGTCCGCTGGGGGGGTGACCTGAAACTAAAGAGAGAGGGAAGGGCAACCAGTTAAAAATCACTGCTTCTGGGCAACCCCTGGGGTCCCCTCCTGCTCTGGGAGGTTTTCTGTCCTCTCAATGAATCCTACTTTCTCAAAAAAAAAAAAAATCACTGCTTCTTGCAAGTGCCAGTCAAAGGGGCTCTGGTGAGTGAGGTGGGTTGGCACATGGTTCTGGTGTGACTGGAGCTACCAATTCTGGGTATAGGAGAACAGTTAGCAGAGCTTGGGCCCTTTGGTCACAAGGCAGTGAGAGTGAGACAAGGCAGATGAATTAGCTAATCCAAGAAAATGGATGGACATCATAAAACCCTCCACCAGCAGAGAATCAGCTGGAGATTGATAGAACTAATAAGATAATTCTCTAGGAGGCCCTTACAAAATTAACATATAAAGGTCAGTAACTTATATCAGCAATAACTAGTTACAAAAGCATCACGTTGAATGAAAAGTATACAGTGGGATGTCTGGTCAGGAGTAAGTACTCTATGAATGCACATCATTTTATGGTAATGGAAACAACATCTCAACTAGAATACCAATAAAAATATCAAATACAGAAATAAATGTAGCAATAAAAGTGCTGAATGTATATAAGAAAAGGACAAGACTTTTCCAAGGAATGCTAAAGAAGAACAGAAAAAACAGAGGATCTTGCCATGTTCTGGGAGAGCATGACTCAAAATTGTAAAAATGTCAATTCTCCTAGAAATAATCTATAAATCTAGCATAATTCTAGCCAAAATCCCAATAGGATGGAATATGATTCTAAAATTCTGCTAGAAAATAAATGAGTGAGAATAGCCAACATTTTTTTAAAGAAGATTAATAAAGGATAATTTGCCTGACTAGAGATTTTAAAATATCGTAAACAGGATATTTAAATTAGCGTGGTACTGACATAGGAATAGAGGTCACTAACGCTGAGTAGAAAGCATAGAAACAGCCTTAAATGTAAACATAGTACTTAGACTATGGTAAAGTAATGATTATTAATCAGTGAGGAAGAGAAAAAGTCAATCAGTAAATGATGCTGGGAAAACTGGCTATTTGCTTTAAAATAATAAATTATTTCTGCTTTATAGTGTATATCAACAATGGATTAAAGATTTATATATCTAATGAATCCCTAAATGTTCTAAAATAAAATATATAGTCATATCAGTGTAATGCTGAGGTGAGAAAGGCTATTTAGACATGATATGAAGATCAGAAATCATAAAGGGAAAGATTTTGAATAGATATACATAGAAAACTTCTGTACTTAAGAAATCTTTATAAGCAAAATAAAAAGCAAACTAAAAACTGAGAAAAATATTTGTTATATGTCCGACCCAAGAGTATTATCTTCGATAAATAAAGACCTTTTACAATTCAATAAGAAAGAGCACTCCTAATACAAAAGTGGGCTGAGACCATGAACTAGAAATTCAGAGACTTTGTACAAATGACAGTAAACATATGAAGTATCACACTTATTGATAATCAAAAAATAACATGAACAAGAATACCATTTTTAAAACATATTAGGTTGACACTACAGTATTTGGAAAATAAAAAGTAGGCCGGGCACGGTGGCTTAGCCTATAATCCCAGCACTTTGGGAGGCTGAGACAAGAGGATTGCTTGAGCCCGGGGGTTTAAGACCAGCCTGGGCAACTTGACGAGACCTTGTCTTTATAGTAAATCACAAAAACTAGCTGGGTGTGGTGGCATGCGTCTGTAGTTCCAACTACTTGGAAGGCTGAGGTGGAAGATTGCCTAAGTCCAGCAAGTCAAGGCTGCGGTGGCCATGAGTGTGCCACTGCACTCCAACCTGGGCGACAAGAGTGAGACTCCAACTCAAAAAAAAAAAAAGAAAAAAGAAAAAAGAAAAAGTAATTCCCAGTGTTGAAAAGGGCTGGGGAAACAGGCACTTACCTCCTCCAGTGGTGGAAGTGTAACTTGGTACCTCTTTTATGAAGTGACTTGGCATTATGTATCAAAATGTAACTGTGACGCCATGGATTCACGGCTAGGAATTTAGCTTAAGGAAATGGGTGAGATTTAGCTGCAAAGTGAATATTGCAGCATTTTCTATAGTAACAAAAGACGGAGGCAACCTACATGTCTTTCAGTAGAGTTTAAGCTACTTGACAAAGGGATAACCCTCTGATTATGTTCTAGGAGTATATTTAAATGGAAATTTCAATATATGGCCAAGTGACAAAAACAGGTAACATAACAGATTACATATGGAAAGTCAACTTTCTTGGACTGCTTTATGGAGCATTTCAAATAAATTGTTTCATAGTGTTCATACATTTTGGTGGTTGTCGCCCAGGGCCTATTCTGTCCCCAGGGGACATTTGGCCATGTCTGGAGATATTCTGGGCTATCACTACGGGGGTGGAGGGGAGGGTGGCACTGGCATCTAGTGGGTAGAGGCCAGGGATGCTGCTCAACATCCTCCATTGCATGGGACAGCCCCAACCACAAAGAACTATCCAGCCCCAAATGCTGATAGTGCCACAGCTAAGAAACCCTGGTGTATTTGTAACATAGGAAAACATCCCCATATCTCTCCGAAAGTATCAAGAAGAGATGCCAGCATTGATGGGTGGACCAGCTCATTGATTAGTTATGTGTTGTGTTGAATGAATGCAGCTGAGGATTTAGAAAGCGGTTTCCTGGAGTTGGTGAGTGTTTCCCACGTGATCATGTTTAACCTTTTTGTTTACCTGGTCCTTTTCCATGGTAAAAATTTAGCTCAACCTAAAATGAAATTTATCCTGAATTCTGAGTTTTACTATGCATTGGTATATTTTGAATTAATGGGTGATTTACTTCATTGTGAAACTTTTCATGATGAAAAGTATCATAGAAGCAGGGAAAACAGAGTAGGGGACAAACACATTCCCATCTCCTAAACTTCACAGTGAACATTTTGCCAAATTTGCTTCAACAACTATTTTTGGCTGAGATTTTTCTTTTCTGAGATATTTTTAAAGAAATGTTTAGACATTATGACATTTCACCCCTAAATATTTCAGGATACACTTCCAAAACATGGCAGTATCTTCTCAATGCCATTATTACCCCTAACAAAATTAACAGTATATTTTAAAATTTTATCTGATACTCAGTCTCGATTCACAATTTCTTTGTTCTCCCTCAAATGTCTCTTACATCTGGTTTTCACACTGGTTTAAGTATTCAAATATTATGCAGTGATGTGGTACACAAAGCTTTCTATTTAGAAATGCATCTGGAGCCCCAGTCATAGGCTGTTTTGGAGGATATAGTGGACAGGAAGTGGCCTGTAAAATGGAAAGTGTTACCCACATGTTGCATGTTGTCATCATTAATCTCACTACCCTTAAAGAAAAGGCAGTGCCACGTCTGGCCCTGTAGCTCTGTGGAGGTGTGAGCTCTGTCCTTCCTTCAGGGCAGTGTCTCCAGCAGAAGGGACAAGGGAACGAGATAAGAGGCCATCTTCAGCCTTTGCTGTCCCCTCTGTGGTGGGGCTGGAGGGTGTGGAAGCTAACAGACATTTCAGCAATTATTTAAAGTGTTTAAGCCTTGGTTTAAACTAGGCTTTCTCAACCTCAGCACTGTTGACATGGGGGCTGAAGATTCTCTGTGGTAGGGGCTGTCCTGTCCCTGTGGGATATCAAGCAGCATCCCTGGCCTCTACCCACTAGATGCCAGCACCCGCCCTCTGGCCAGTTGTGATCATCAAATGTCCCCTGGGAACAAAAGGACCTCTGGTTAAGAACTGCTGGGTTAAACCCAGATTTCCTGACATCAGCCAAACTCTCAGTCAAAGACTGAACCAAGGGGACCTCTAACTACCCCCTGCCTTGAGACCAGACATCCCGTATGGATTGGACTGAACCCTGTGGAACTGCCACTACATTTGACCATTTGTAGCCCATGAAAATGGCAATTTTATAGGTCCAGCTTCATGTTTACTCCCCTGTGGCTGAGAGGCTCCTGCTTCTGGGCAGCTGCACAAGTCAGTTTCTCTTCCTTCCTTCTCACCCTGTCTCTTCTGTCTATCTCTCTCCCTCTGTCTCTCTTCTATACCCCCACCACTGTCTTCATTCCCTCACTTTCCCTGGTCTCCTCCCCCCTCCCCTTCCCCCACCTCTCTTTTTTTGGGGCTTGCACAAAGGGCTGGGGCAGAGGTCAGGCTGGGGGTGAGCAGGCCCAGGCGAGCGCAGTCACCCCCCACCTCTCTGCCAGGGGCCTCCATCACCCCAAAGAGCACAAAGGAAACCATTTGCATGGTGGGTTTCAGGACCCCCATTGTTCCCCTGTCGCTAGGCCTTTTCAGGTGGAGCTGCCACCAGCTTTGAGGAGGATAAAGGGATGAGCTGGGAGACCAGAGGAGCAAGTGGGGGCGGAATATTTATCCCTTGGGAGCTCTTCGCACTGGAGACAAGGGGGATGGCTGATGGGACTGGGACAAGTGACAGGTGTCAGGGAGAGAGAGGATTGGAGTTCCTGGGACCCCACCTCTATGTCATGCAGCTGTCACAGTGACCTTGCTGGCAGAGGCTACTGGGGGTGGGAAGGGTGCAGGCAGCAGAGCTGGACTGAGGCAGGAGTGGATGCAGAGACCCCTCCCCGGGTAGCCGCTGTCCAGAGCTCTGCTTGGGGATTCCTATAGAGGTCTTGGGATGTGGTGCAAGAGGACATGCAGCAACTAGGCCATGTGCCCCGGCCTGGGACCCTCAGCACACAGTCTCTTCTGTCGCTGTTGCACCAGGTTCACGTGGCAGCACTCTACAACCACTGAACTGGCGTGAGTAGAGCCCCCCTCCAGCTTCAGAGGTGGGGGTTTGGCAGTACCCACAGTGATCCCTCTGATTACTTAAATATTCTACCAGATCTAAAACGACTCCAGGCTTAAAGTAATAACAACAGCCATCAAATTACTTCTCTGGGCCCAGTTTTCTCAATGAAATGGAGTTGAGCTAAATGATCTGTTTGGCCCCTCCCAGCTCAAAATCCCTGGGGTCCTTGTAAGGTCTGATTTGGAGGCCGCTATGGTGACCATCCACTGTCCCCCTTGTTCTGTTACCATTAGCCAGGCAGGGCCTGGCATGCAGAGCCTTGGGGCCTTCTTTTAGGAACTGTGGGGGTACTTGGACCAAGGAGGGTACTTAGCCCTGGGGAGGGAAAGAGGAGCGAGTGGATTGGGAATATTGTTTGCCCAGTTGCCTGACAGCCTCCCTCTTGTCGACATAGACCTTCGCACCTGGTAGGACCAGCAAGGTGGTGGCAAGGCTGGAAGGCTACCAGCTGCCTTCTCCTGTGGCTGTGGCTGGTATGATACTCAGCTGTTCTGCACCCCCCGCCCCCCAATGCCTGCTGAGCAGGACCCTCCTGTCTGCAATTCCCTCTGCTCCTAAAGCTGAGGGTGTGGCCACGGGATACAAGTCTCCTGCCTCTGCCCCAGCCATGGTTTGGAGATCTGATCACACAGATCATGGACCTTGCCTTTGCCATCCAGGGCAGAGCTTCAAGTTCAGTACAACCAGTGGGTTGGCATCTCAGGAGAGGCAGCAGGGCATCACCCCCCTCCCATTTTCTTATCTGGAGAAGTCAGTGTCTTCCTGGGGAAGATTGTGACAGGTGTTTTTTGCACTGTTTTGTGGTCTCTGCTCAAGAGTAAAGTGTATTGTGGGATTGAGGAAAGGAGAAAGCCTCTTGTTTACAGAGATCAGGAGTGAAGTAGGGCTCTGAGATGAGCTTATTTTGTACAGAGAGGCATCTGAGACGCAGCAGTGTGCAGAAGCTGGCTCACACCTGTGAACGCCACCTCACTGGCTCACAAGAGCTAACCGTGTGCATCTCTCCCTAAAACTCTGTGTTCAGTGTGTCATGCTGGGAGTTTGAAATTGGTCATGGTGGGATTATTTGCACCTCGGAAATTGGCAAATGGTACAAATCAAGGCTTTTTTTCCTTCCCCAGAGAGCAACTTGTTAAACATTTCTCAGTATAGCATTGTCCAAAAGGCATCCTGGGAATGGAATTCTGGATCCTGATACCAGAAGGAACTTAGAGATAGGTCATCTGATCAGGACTTCACATTTGACAGATGGGGAGACGGAGGCTCAGAGGAAGATAGTGACTTGTCTTAGGTCATACATGAGTTCATGGCAAAACCAGGGTTTTCGCTTTATCATAGTGCCTCAAGCAAGCCACCCTTTCAAGCACTAAGTTGTGTAGAAAAGTCAAACACAGAGGCTTGGAAAAGATTCCTCCTGCTGAAGAGAGATTAGAAATCCATGGAATGCTTGGGGTGAGGGTTTGAAAGAAAACTGCTTCAAGATGTTCTTCAGGCCAAGCTGGGCTAGAAGTCTACCCCTTGCCGTGCCCTCCCCCACTCAAGCACGTGGACACATCCCCAGTTTCCTAGTCAAGCATTCCTTCTGTCGCATGAGGCTACCTCCATGGCCCCAGGGTTGAGAAGTCCCACTTCCTCATCTAAAATTTTCCCCTGGGTCCCGAGACGGGGATTCTTGTGTGGGTGACTTATTGGGGAAGTGCTCTCGAGAGAAACCAGTGAGGGCATGAAGGAGGCAGGATAGTGCAAGGGAAGAAGCTGGAAAACGTGGCTGTAGGGAAGTCTAGCTTCAACTCTATCCTACGGGAGCTTGGGAAGTGAATTGTGCCAAAGAAGTTGTCTCCACTCACTTAAAGGCAGAAGGGCTGAGCAGTGATACCCTCCCACATCAGATCAGTCAGCCATTAGCTATGGACTTCCCTCAGGGGAGGGATGTGTGTAACTCTCAGTTGTCTCCAAGCAAAGCAGTGTCCATCTGCCAAGGGCAAGTCTTCAGAGAAGGGTGCAAGTGTGAACCACTAACAGCTGGGTATGGGTGCATGGGCCCAGGAAAGGGGCTCTGGGCAAAGCACCAACCACATCTGGTATGCTTGGTAAGTAATTTGATGGGAAAGAAAGTTTATTTGGATCTGGGGACTATCTGTGGATTTCTGTTTTGTCTACTCTCCAAGAACACTATGCTGTAGAACGACGTGGTGTTTATTCTCTGAGGTCCCATGTCCTCCCTTCTGTGTCCAGCCAGTCTCAGTAGTGACGGTCTTACCAATATCTCTCACATTTCTGTTCTCTGTACACTGCTGCCACTGCTGCTGTCCTGACTCAAACTCTCTCAACTTCTCGCAACTGTATTGGTCAGGGCAGGCTATGTGCTATAACAGACACCCCCGATAGAATGGTCTGGTTAGTTCTTGCTCACATAACAGTCTATCACATCCTTGGTTGGGTGGCTCCCTTCCAAGTACTGAGTCAGGGATCCAGGCTCCTTCCATTTTGTGGCTCTGTCATCCTCTAGGGCAGGAGTCCCTAACCCCTGAACTTCAGACCCGTACCAATTTGTGGCCTGTTAAGAACTGGGCCACACAGCAGGAGATGAAATTGGCAGGCAAGTGGCCTCCTGTCAAATCAGCGGCCACATTAGATTCTCATAGGAGCACATGCCCTATTGTGAACTACACATGAGAATCTAATGCCTGATGATCCCCCAACCTGTCTGTGGAAAAATGTTTTCCATGAAACTGGTTCCTGATGCCAAAAGGTTGGGGACCACTGCTCTAGGGCCTCCACAGTCCTCACTGGCTTCTCTGCATCCAGTTGCAAACAGGCAAAGAGTACATAGGGGAGCTCATGGAGACTTTCATGGGCTGGGCCTGAAAGTGTCAAGGGATCACTTATACCCATGCCCCATTGGCCAGGACCCACTCACATGACCATCCTCAACTGCAAGGGGTGCTGGATAATGTAGTCTGTATCCCTGGGGGAAAAATGAAGTGATGTTTGGTAACCACATAAAGCCTTGGCCATGGGTCTTTTTTGATCCCTCTGCTGACTTCAGGGGCATCTGTGGCCACCTGTCATGATGATGGTACAGTCGTTGGCATCAGAAAGTGGTGGTGAGCTTTGAGGGCCTTTTGTGTGTGTGTGTGTGTGTGTGTGTGTGTAGGAAGCAGTTTAGTCCAGTCTTGGCCCAGGGGTGTGCATCCTGCCCAACAGCTGTCTAGGTTTGGGGTGTAGGCAAACCAAGCAAAGGCGACATCAGGTTCCAAGGCATGACCTCATCGGCACTGGCTTAACCAACTGAGCTCACCAGCCAGCCAACTGGCCGGGTGGACACTACAGGGGCTACAAGCTTTCCTCTTTCACGACCTTCCCAGGGAGCCCCCGCTTAGCTCAGCTGAATCACCCTTTAGTGTCGACAGCAATTCCAGTCTGTGTCCACTGTTGGCTCTCGCTGGAGAAGCCTATAGGGAGCCAACTGGATCCCTATGGGGACAGCTTTGTTTTCCCTGCTGAACACAAAATCCCCTGTTCCCTGGGAGCGCTGACAAGGAGACCCCATGGGGCTGGCCTGGTGGGAGCAGATACCAGTGAATACAGTGCCCGAATGGCTTCAGCTTATTAAAGGCGAGTACACAGGATAACTCTGCCCGCCGAGTGGGAGACAGAATGGAGGGCACGGAGCTGTTACAGCGGATTAGCGGCTGCAGACTGATGGAGGCAGGTGCAGCCTTTTCTGCAATTTGGAAGGGTTTATGAAATACCGATCCTGTGCTCTATAAATCCTTCCCTTGGCCTCATCTGGGCTACAGGCTGAAAATGGGGGATTTCTTGTTCAGCCAGGCTTGGTAGTGGATTTTAGTTTTTCTCCTGCCTCTCCCCACCCCCAGCTCCCAGAATTCCTTGGGAATTCTGATCAGAGGATTTGTGCATTGGTCCATTTATTCATTTTCTGTTCATGTATTCATCATCACACATTTTCCAAGGGCCTGTGCTAGGTGCTGGGTTAGCAGAGCTCAGTAACTTTGCCCTCAAGGGACTCATGGTGTCCTCTGTGAGAGAGACTACTTGTGAGTAGGCGGTTCTGAATCAGACTGTTAACTGTTCACCCCAAGTCCACACATGTTAGCAGATATCAACGCAGCCTTTTGTGGGCCTGTCCCGGTGGCAGGAGGAGCTAAGAGCCTGCTGGGTCTTCTGCTGCCCAACAGAATGAAACCTCAAGTCCAAGGTAGCTTGTTGCTCTTCCAGGTGGGCCGTTGTCTCTGTTTTTCTTTTCCTTTCTTTTCTTTTTTTTTTTTTTTTTTTGAGTTGGAGTCTCACTCTGTCAACCAGGCTGGAGTGCAGTGACATGCTCACAGCCACCGCAGCCTGGACCTGCTGGGCTCAGGTGATCCTTCTGCCTCAGCCTTCCAAGTAGCTGGAACTACAGGCACATGCCACCACGCCCAGCTAATTGCTTTATTTATTGTAGAGATGAGTTCTTGCCAAGTTGCCCAGTCTGGTCTCGAACCCATGGGCTCAGGCAATCCTTTCACCTCAGCCTCGCAGAGTGCTGGGATTATAGGCATGAGCCACCACACCTGGCTGGCTGCTATTTCTTCATGGCACAGATGGCAGATAAAAGAGGACAGTACTTAGAACCAGTGACATGGCTGGAAATTTGGGGTCCTCGAGTGAAAACTCTAGGAAGTTCATCTCGTGAAGCAGAACTTGCATCTTGAAGAAGACTTAGAGGACTGCTGGCAGGTGTTTCTCTGGCTCTGAAGCAGATTTGGCCTCCATGTCTTTCCCTCCTAGATATGAGGGTGTCCTCATCTCCACCAAGCAGACACCATGCATCCAGCTGGGTAGCTCATCTTCAGCAGGCAGATCGCCCTGTCTGTCCCGTCATTGTAGGTTGCAGAGCTCACCTCTGGTGCAAGAGGTTTGAACTTTGACTCTGAGGATTCTTGAACTTGTACTGTGGCTCAGGATTTGGTGAGCATGTTGCCGTGAAGAAAGGAATAGCAGGTGGTGTGGACCTTAGGGCAACTGGAAAGCCTGACTTCAGGGAGGAAGCACATGCTATCAGAGGGCTCTGAGTTAACCCTGTTAGCTTGTCCCAAGGGGCTCAGGTCATTGTCCCCAGCTTTTAACAGAAGCTGGTTCTTGTGGGTGCCAGGAATAGAGATAAATTTTGCCTCCCGCACATGGTCTCCCTTGTGGGTGAAACCTGGTTTGTCCTTTGTCCACCAGAATTATTCCAGAAGTCTCTCTGGGAGGCCTGTATGTGGACTTCCCAGTGACTGGTCCGATGCAATACTTGGGGATCCGAAGGGTTTACAGCAGTGTCTGAACTGCTGGCCTGTGCATCTCTCATTCCAGTTCCCATTGGTCTGTGGATGGTAGGAAGTCAGGGAAGCATAGGGCTCCAAGGATGCACTCTAAAACTGGGAGACAAATATGGAGCAGCAGTTGGAAATCCTGTGTCTTGGGAGTTTGGGGAGAAGAAGAGACAGTTAAGAAATAGAAGAATGGAGTTGATGAACATGGCATCTTGGGAAAGCCTGGAACATGTTCCAGTGAGGTGGGCAGAACAGGGATGAAATCCAGGGTACACATTGATCTCCTGGAGTCCTTCAAGTTCTAGGCTGCACACCCTGCAGTGGCTCTTGGGAGGGTAGCTGTGTCTCTGGTATGTGAAGGATGCTAGCACCTTCCATAAGGGGTTATTTGGGTCATAGTATCTTTATTCTTCACGTGAGAAGGTAGCAGGGTTTGGTCTTGTCAGGGAGGACTTCAGTATCTGCCATGGTTATGACATTGTTGTAGAATGAGTGGCTCTTCATAGGCTTCCAGATACCTGGGCAATATTCATGGAAATGCCACAGAACTTTTAAAAACATTTGAGATGGAAATCTTTTAAAGACATTTGAGACGGAAAACTGTCTTGGCTTATTATGCAGTGCACATTGAACATAATTTCACCTTTCAGGATGATTCCGCCATTGCAAAGGAATTGTACCGTGGTAACAGTCATAGTCTCAAGTCGCATTTGACTGTATTAGGACTGTTTGCCTCTATTTAAGATGGCACTTAGCTATTCCACATCTGCTTTTCATACTTTTCTGCCTCTTCTTTGCCCTCTATTTGCTAGCGGTTCCTTCTTCCTGCCAATGTGTCGATTTCTAAAAGGTCCCTCCACCCTGTAAATATATAGATCCTCATGTACTGTGTTCTAGGAATTGTGATACATTGTTATCACAATTATAAATGTTTGTAAACAAAGGTTAATTAGGCTGTGAATGAAGGCCCAGAGGGATTTCCTTTGTGATAGCCATTTGGCTTCTTAGAACTCTTCCTTCCTGATTCTCACCTTGTATTCCAGAGAAATGAGATAAACAGATAAGTGGCTTCTGGTTTAAGTGAGATTTTATAGTCATGAGTACCACTTTGAGGTTTATATTATACCATCTGAAGAATCTGAAGCATTTTCACACTTAGCATAGATATCCATAGGTAAGGAGGACATGGGGTTAATCTCTTCAGTCCTCACATCAGGAACAGGGGGGTTAGGAAGAGGAACCAGCACACTGGGGTTTCTATAACCATGCCCTCTAAGTTGAAGGAGCCAGGAAGCTTCGGAAGGGAAGGAGCACTTTCTCCCAAAATCTTGAAGGTTGTTCTGTTGCTTAGCCAGGTGGCAAGCTTGTGCTGGGCAGTTCTGGAAGGTGGAACTAAAGCCATCTGGGGGAGTTACATAAGTAAGACACAGCTCAGCTGATGGCAGCCCTGTCCAAGGATTGGTAGTGAGGGAGATTCAGGCAGTGGGAATGACAACAGGAGTACAAGGGTAGACCACCTTTGAGAACCCTTTCAATTCCAAGAGGTGGGTTCTGTGGCATGTGTCCAGTCTATCAGCCAGTGGCAAAAGACAGAATGAATTAGGAATGGCAAGAATGTATCAGTTTTTCTGGTAAGCCACCAGAAGTACCTCATTGAGTTCTGGGCCCCCTTAGGGTGCTGTGGTTGATTAGTGATGTCTGCTATGAGGTTGGGCATGGAAACTGGTAGCCTGTGTGCTGCTTATTCACTTGCTATCCATTCATGCTTTCTCTGTCACCCCTCTTTTTTTTTCCCCTGGAGATAAGTTCTCATCATTAAACATTTCAAACTAAGAACGCTGAGTTATGAAACTTTTCTTTTTCTCTGTTGTCTTCTCTGCCTGGGCTCTTATTAACACTAAGGGCCGGCACATGTCTGCCATTTGGATGGGACTTCAGAAACAGGGATGGGAAGAGGAATTTACTCTTTGGGTCCAGCAGTTTCTTGAATGTGGCCTACTTTCCCTGGCAGGCTGTGAACACAGCTTTATTTACTAAAGGCTGGTGCGAGTATGGGCAGGAAGCATCATGGCATGGGGGTACCATTTGAGGAAGTGGTACAGCAGCAGCGGGGATGGGGGCAGCTACTCAGAGCTTCTTCCTGAGGGCGTAAACGCTGAAAGGATGGTTGGTCCCTTGAGAAGGGGCAGCCCTGCATTGAGATGGGGGAAGGTTAAGGGTCAGGACTCAGTGGTCATCAGGTTGCCCGTGTCTTTGGGAACAGAGACCTCTTTGGGTGGCCCTGTGCTGGAATGAAGGACAGCTGGTATTAGGGAGATGGCCCCACTGGCTAGTGGACCTCAGATACTGAACATTTCAGGCCTCTGCCAATGCTACTACCTGCCCTGCCTCCTTACAGGTTGTTGTGCATCTCAAGAGGGATGGTGGGTAGAAAACGCTTTGGTGGGGGCTGGCCAGGGGTAGGCTTGTCACCACCCCAGGGTTTCCCTCTGCAGACGGGCTGAGCTCCAACTGGGCCACGTGGATTGGGCACAGCCATCCTCTGAGGCTGAAACAGCATTTGCAGGCAGGGGACAGGGTAACCCCAAGGTCTGGGACTGGTGGCAGAGCAGGGTCTGAGGTGATCTTGGAGGTAGAGTCGGTTCCCTCAGCATAGCTGACGCTGGCTGGGAGGTATGGGGACTGGGCAGCTGAGGGTCAAGAGCAAATTCTGGATGTCCAGGAGCTGGTTCAGCCTGCTGAGGTCTCCTGTCTCCAGTCAGGAGGGCTTTTTGCACTCCCAAAGGTTCTGGGCAAGAGGCTTTAATCTAATTACATGCTTTATTTGAGCCAATTTGTTTTCCAATCCATCTTGTTCAGCAAGAAGAAAGAGCCTGCTGGGGGCTCATTTGCACCCTCTTGTTCCAAGTGGAGAAGAGGGGTGTGCTCCCACCTCACGTGGTCAGTGCAGCCCCGACCTCTCCCAGCCCGGCCACCCCACGCCAGCCAGGCTGCAGACTGCCCTGCCCTGCCCTGCAGGGAGGGGCTGGGGGGCTCAACCGCTTTTCTCAGTTGGGGAAGAAAAGCCTCACGTGTCTATCCCCCTCCTGGAAGCCCAACCCAGGCGCCTCTCTGTGCCTTTCCCCTTGGGGGTCCCGGTTGTTAGGTGGGACTGCCACAGGATGGGCTTCCAGGCCAGGTGACCTGGGAGGGGATGCTCACCCTGGGAGACTTCCAGCTCGGAGCCTTCCTGGCTCCTCCTGTGAGAGCTGCCCTCAGGATCCGAGGCCCTATGTTTTTAAATCTGCAAATATATTTTCATAATAAGGCAGTAGATTTAGGATCTGTGTTATTAAAGTCCAAACAAAACACCAAAGCCCTTCAAACCTCCCTGGAGAGGGAAGATTTATCGGCTCCTGCTCTCCTCCCCAGGCAAGGAGCCACACTCTCCAAGCCCTGCTTTTTGTGTTTTGCAGCATTTTCCAAAATTGCCTTTTTCCGCCCTTCAGAATCCTGCTCGGAGCCTTTGCTTTTCTGCTGTTTATACAGCCCGGCTCCTTTGTACGGGTTCCTTCGCAGAACCCGGTGACTTCCACCCAGGGTTGGGGCAAGTGCAGGAATGGCCAGACCTGACGGTCACTTTGCCTGCCACACTGTGGTGGCAGCTGGGCCCGCTTTTATTCAACTTGTTCAGCAAATATTTATTGAGGGCTTGTTGTGTGTCCTGGGCTCTGGGGATAGAGCCGTGAAACCCTTCACTTCAGGGAGGAAGAGGGATAATAAACAAACCAAACTGAAAACCGTGTAACGGCAAGTGTGACAAGTGCTGCAGGAAACCACATCCGCTGGAGATGGAGCTGCTTTTCCGGATGGCCGGAGGTCAGTCATCATTCAGTAGATCAAGGACATCCTTGAGTGAGAAATATCTCTGGGTTTTAAAGGACTGGATGTGTTGACGATGCAGTGAAATTGGTTTTCCGTCACGGCTCCTAACCTGGAGTGAAAATAATGGTAGCGACCATTTTTTAGTGCCTATCATGTGCCAGGCTTGACCTCACTAGAACTTTAAAAGATTATGGACTCTTACCCCTGGCTAATAAGTGAGGAATCTGAGGTTCAGAGAAGCACAGCGAAGTGCCCAAGGGCACACAACTTTGTAAGTAGTCACAGAGTCAGCATTTTGAGTTCCTTTTTCGCCTCCCTGCTGCCCCCTGACCTGCCGGATCTTTCTTGTTCCCCTTGGCCTGCAGCCCTGAAGTTCATCATTTTCTGAGATAGGCCATTCCCACTGGTACAGCAGCTTGTATCCCAGCGTCCAGGGCAAGGTGATCTGTCCAACTTATACTCCACACCCCAAGATGGCAGCCCAGGCCTGCAGGAAAGCCTTTGGATCCAGAGCTCGAGATTGCCATTTTTCCAATGTTGGCTGTGTGTCAACGAAAGTGTCATGGCCTCCTGATTCCTGGTGCTTCTCTAACCCTCTCCATCCCAACGTGTGCCCTCCACATTGTCCAGGAGCATAGCAGTTTCAAAAGATGCTGAAGCAGCCGGGCTCGGTGGCTCAGCCTGTAATTCCGTGCCTTGGGAGGCTGAGGTGAGTGGATTGCCTGAGCCCGCGGGTTCGAGACCCGCCTGGGCAAGCAAGACCTCATCTCTACAATAAATCAAAAAATTAGCTGGGCGTGGTAGCACGTGCCTGTAGTTCCAGCTACTTGGAAGGCTGAGGCGGAAGGATCGCCGGAGCCCAG
>CAUYQG010163444.1:0-18871 GCA_963574415.1 Tarsius wallacei
GAAATTACAGAGGACAAAAACAAATTGAGGAACATCCCATGCTCATGGATTGGAAGAATCAACATTGTAAAATGATCATATTACCCAAAGTAATCTACAGATTCAATGCAATCCTTATCAAACTGCAGAATAATTTTTCACAGAATTAGAAAAAACAACCCTAAAATTCATATAGAACCAAAAAAGAACCAGAATAGCCAAAGCAAGTCTAAGCAAAAAGAACAATGCTGGAAACATCACGTTACCTGACTTCAAATTATACTACAGGCTGTAATAACCCAAATGGCATAGTACCAGTATAAGAGAAGACACATGGACCAAGGGAACATAATAGACAATCTAGAAATAAACTCAAATACCTCAACCAACTGATCTTTGACAAAGCAGACAAAAACATGCACTGGGCAGCCTTTCAATAAATATTGTCCTATGCCAGGTGCAGGGGCTCCCACCTGTAATCCCAGTACTTTGGGAGACTGAGACGAGTGGATTGCCTGAGCCCAGGGGTTCAAGACCAGCCTGGGCAACTTGGCAAGACCTTGTCTCTACAATAAATTAAAAAAAAAAAAATTAGCCAGCCATGGTGGCATGCACCTGTAGTGCCAGCTACTTGGAAGGCAAAGGTGGATGGATCATCTGAACCCAGCAGCTCAAGGCTGCAGTGGCCGAGAACATGTCACTACACTCCAGCCTGGGCAACAGAGTGAGACTCCAACTCAAAAAAAAAAAAATAGTGCTGGGAAAATAAGATAGCAGAAAAATGAAACTTGATCGCTATTTCTCCCCATATACAAAAATTAACTCAAGATGATTTAAAGACTTAAATGTCAGACCTGAAACCATAAAAATCCTAGAAGAAATCTTAGGAAAAACTCTTCTGGACATCAGTCTAGGCAAAGAATTTATGTCTAAAACCCCAAAAGCAAATGCAACTAAAACAAAAATAAATAAGTGGGCCTTCATTAAACTAAAAAGTTTCTGCACAAAAAAGAAATAATCAACAGAGCAAACAGGCAACCTATAGAATGGGAGAAGATATTTGCAAACTATAAATCTGACAAAGGACTGAACAGACATCTCTCAAAAGATACACAAATGGCCAACAAACATATGAAAAAATGCTCAACATCATTCAGTATCAGGAAAACGCAAGTTAAAACCACCATGAGATACTACTTTACACAAGTCAAGATAGCCATTATCAAAAAAAAAAACATTAGGTGCTGGCATGGATACAGTAAAAAGGGCACACTCATACACTGTTGGTGGGAGTGTAAATTAGTGTAACCTCTACGGAAATCAGTATGGAGATTTCTCAAAGAACTAAAAGTAGATCTACCATTTGATCCAGCAATCTCACTACTAGGTATCTATCCAAAGAATAGAGATCATTATATAAAAAAGGCACTTGCACTCACATGTTTATCACAGCACAAATCATAATTGCAAAGATGTGAATCAACCTAAATGCCCAGTGGATCATGAAAATGTGGTACATATGCAATATGAAATACTATACAGCCATCAAAAAGAATAAAATAATGCCTTTTGCAGCTACTTAGACGCAATTAGAGAACATCATCCTACGTGAACTAACAGAACAGAAAGAGAAAACAAACAAAAAACCAAACACCACATGTTCTCACTTATAAGTGGGAGTTAAACTAAGGATCTTTAAAGGTATAGAGAATGATAAAATGGACACTGGAGACTCAGAAGGGGGAAGAAAGGGTGGTGAGACAAAAAATCACCTATCAGGTACAATATACACAAGTGGGAATGGTAGGTACACTTAAAGGCCAGACATCTTCGCCACTCACTATACAATGCAACCATGTAATCAAAAACTATTTGTATTCCCTAAAGGTACTGCAATAAATAAAATATAACTAAATTAAAAGAATTATGTAGTTTCTGGCACTTGAAATTGCAGGACTTCAACTTATTAATTCTGTATTGAGATTTAGGCTGGAAATACAAAATAAAAATATGAACATTTTGTGGAGTTTGTACGTTGCATACTCAAGGTTAGAATTCAGTTTTTAATAAACCTGTAATGTTTTATCCAAAAAAAGAGAAAAATTTAAATAAGTGGAGAGACAGACCACGTTCATAGATTAGAAGACTCAACATAATAAAGATGTAAATTCTCCCCAAATTGATGTATAGGTTTAACATAGTTCTTGCTATAATCTCAGTAAACTTTTTTTTTGCATATTAGATAAGAGGACTAGCTGAAAAAATGTGATAC
This sequence comes from Tarsius wallacei, assembly GCA_963574415.1. Classification (NCBI taxonomy): domain Eukaryota; kingdom Metazoa; phylum Chordata; class Mammalia; order Primates; family Tarsiidae; genus Tarsius; species Tarsius wallacei. The sequence continues at coordinate 2,252 of CAUYQG010163444.1, forward strand.
ATACAGATGATGAAATATGCAGTCATAAAGAAGGACAAATTTGTGAACTTTGTAGCAATCTGGATGGAATTAGAGTCTATAATACTAAGTGATCTATGACAGAAACATAGAAATGAGTATCCCATGTTCTCACTCATAAACGGACCTTGAACAACTATCGTAATACTGTAAGAAAAGGACTGACAGTAGTTGGAAACTGTCCGGGGGGTAGGGGAGGATTGGCAGTAGTGGGAAACTGCCAGGAGAGGGGGGATACACCTCATCAACAAGGGTACCTACATAATGAACATTTGTATACCTAACCATGAACTGTACCCACATAATCAAAATTTTAAAGAGTATTCTAAAATTTATATTGAAAGGCAAAGGAACTAGAATAGCTAAAAATGATTTTGGAAACTAATGTTGGAAGACTCAGTCTATCCAATTTCAGTCTTGTTATTAGCTACAGTAATCACAACTATGTGGTATTGGGAAAAGGGATAGACACAGATCAGAAAGGGCTAGATCAACAGAGCAGAATGGAGAACCCAGAAAGAGATCCACACAAATATGCCCAACTGATTTTTTTTTTTTAACAAAGGCACAAAAGCAATTAAACCAAAAAAAAGGTATTTATTTTAATAAATGATGCTGGAGCAAGTGGCCCGCTATAGGCCCCCAAAAAAGGAGCTTAAGACCAACATAGCAAGACCCTGCCACTAAGAAAAGTAAAAAGTTAGTTAGGAATGGTGGCACACACTTTTGTCCCAGCTACTTGGGAGGCTGAAACAGAGGATCCCTTGAGCCCAAGAGTTTGAGGCCGCAGTGAGCTATGATCTCACCACCAAACTCCAGCCTGGGTGACAGAGCAAGACCCTGACTCCAAAAAAAAAGAGATTCTCAATCTAAGTCTTAAACCTTATACAAAAATTAACTTAAATTTAAAACTATAAAAACCATAGCAGAAATCTTCAAGATCTAGAGTTAGGCAAAGAGTTCTAGACTTACCACAAAAGCACAGCCATAAAATTATAAATTCTACATCATTAAAATTAAAGCATTTTCCTCTGCAAACAACCATATTAAGAGAATAAAAAGATATGCTACAGAGTAGGAGAAATTATTAGCAAACCACATATCTGCCAAAGAACTAGCATATGCAAAGAATTCTCAAAACTTAGCAGTAAACACAAACAATATTATTAGAAAATGGACAGATGACTTGAAAAACATTTCACTGAAAACATCACTAGCCATTTGGGATATGCAAATTAAAATCAATGAGACCTCACTACACATCTATTAGAATGAATAAAATTAAAAGCAGTGACCTCACCAAATGCTGGTGAGAATGTAGAGAAATTGAATCACTCATACACTGCTGGTGGGAATATAAAATGATACAGCCACATTGGAAAACAGTGTGGCAATTTCTTAAAAAACTAATCATGCAACTACCAAACAACCTAGCAACCACATTCCTAGGCATTTATCCCAGAAAAAGGAACTTGTGTTCACATAAAAACCTTTATATATATTGTTATAGCAGCCTCATTCATAATAGACAAAATGTTCCATTATCTTCACTGTATTGATGTCAATATCCTAGTTGTGATACTGTACTAGTTTTTCCAGATACTACTATTAGGAGAAACTGGATAAAGTGTGGACAGAATCTCTCTGCATTATTTATTACACAACTGCATGTGAATCTACAATCATGTCAAAACAAAGAGTTTAGTTTTTAAAAAAAACTAAGACTAAAAAAAACTAAAATAGCAGTTTACAGCTTTCAACCAGATCTGAAAATAGGCTATTAGGATTCTTGCCATTTGCCTTTAAAAAATAAAGACTTAAAAGATAAGACTTAAAAGATAATTTTTTTTTGGGTAGCCAAAAATCATCACTTGGAAGCACACTTTATCAGTCAATTAGGCACAAAAGGGTACGTTTCTATTCAACAAGACAATATTCAACCCACACTTATTAGCATAGTCATCTGGCATTTCCCATATCCAGTTGTCTATCAACAAATCTGTGCCCTAAACCGTGCTGAAATAAAATATGGGCACACTCTCCTTTTAAAAGATCCAATTTATAAACAGTCAGATTTTATCCTCAAAAGAAAGCCATCAGTTTACCAAAACATGTCTTACATTTCAAGGAACCTATGTAGCATGCTTCCTCATCATTTGACTAAACTCCACTTAACTCCTCTTTTTCGGAATCTTGTCTGCTTAAGCCATATGTAGCATTCCCAATAGGACCAAAGAACTCCTCTTTCTTGATCTCACAGGGAGGACACTGAGGCTTAGTCATGTGACCTGCTGAGGATCCTGGGTAATGGCAGACCTGTCTCCTAACTCCTATACCATTGCTCTTGCTCAAGTTCATCATTCTGCTGTTTCCACTTTAAACAATTATTATTCTCATAAAATTAATTTCCATTTAGACATCATGCTACACAGAAATTGTTTAAATAAACCTTGCAATACATAGCCCTCATGAAATCCAGAGACAGAGGCACTTTGGACAGCTGCTTAATAATACTGATGAAGAACACCAAAGTCAATCATGCAGTTAAACCAGAAAGATGAACAAGCCTGTCAGGCTGGAGCTGGCTACATTCTCTTTCCAGCTGTCCCTCAGTGGACATTTAACTTTACCAGCTATCTTACTTAACTATGTCTTGGCTTTTTCTTACCTCCAGTAAGACAGTAACAAAAAAAAGTTTACTTCCTCCACAATGAAAGGAAGAGTACAATGAGACAACATAATTGTTCATGTTCCTCAAAAGTGAAGCATAAATTACACATGTGGCTGTATAATTATAAAAACATTCCAGGGCCGGACACAGTAGTTCACACCTGCAAGCCCAGTATTTTGGGGGGTTGAGGCAGGAGAATTGCTTGAGCCCAGGAGTTTGAGACCAGCCTGGGCAACACAGCGTGACCTTGTCTCCACAGATAATACAAAAAATTAGCCAGGCATGGTGGTGCAAGCCTGTAGTCAGGAGGATGTGGTAGAAGGATCACCTGAGCCCAAGAGGTCAAAGATGTGGTGAGGCATGATCGTGCCACTGCACTCCAGCCTGGGCAACAGAGTGCATGTAAGAGAATTTGCCCAAGGTTCAAGTTCTGCAAAAGCAGAACCAGGACTCAAACCAAGGCCCAACACTGAACTCAAGTTCTTAACCACCAAGCTACTATAACCTTGACAAATTAAGGATTTTTCCTCTACAAAATAGAGAACTTTTTGACTTAAGAACTGTTTCACCTATAATGATTCTCATGGCCACCATCTCAATCCTGTCTGTCCAGATCAGAAGCAAATCTGGAAAGTCTTCCTTCTTAACTTCCACGGAAGTCTCTGTTGTGAACACCACTGAGCCCTGTACAACACTCAGGTCTTCCTAGTTCACATTTCTCAAGCTTCATAACTTCCTACTTGGGTGACAAGCTCCATGAGAGCTGGAGCAACCAGCTCCTCTCATTTATACCTCCCACAAAGCCTTGCATATACTGAGGCTCAATAAACTTTTTCTGAATGAACATTCCTGAGGCAAAAGGCCTCCCATAGCCTCCCCTACTCTTCAAAGCCCAGGCCATGAGAGCTGTTTAAGCAAGCACCTTGAAGAGAGGTGATTCTTGCATTTGAGCTGAAGAATTTTATTGGATATGCTAAATGTTTTCAACTCTCGGAATCTAAGTCAGGAAGAGGCCGGCAGGCAAAACTGCCTCTTGGCTACATCTTCAATCAAGCTACTAAGGACTCCCTTGACTGTGACCACAAATCATGTGACCTCTGTAAGAAATTAAGCAAACATCTAAAAGTTTTCTGAGGCCCTGAAGCCAGTACAAGGATGTCTAAATTAGGGATCTCTTTTTTCCCCTGGTATACGAATGAGGTAAGGCAAATAATGCTCTACAGTAATGCTCCCATAAAATATCAGCACATCTGCCAACCACTACTCCCTCCCCCAGGCACCAGAGTCTGGCACCCTTTCAGGAAAGACTCAAGTGGCCGAGCCCTGTTCTTGGAAGAAATGGAAGACTGTATGTGTGTGGCACGGAAGAGATGCTCACAAACAGTGGAGGGGGGAGAAGGAAAAGCATCCTTTGGTACATTAAATATTAGATTGGAGGCCACCTGTCAAGAGACAAACTCTGAATTGTATCTTATGGGTATGATATTTCTGTTAGAAAGCCCAGGTCTTCAGGCTACACTTCCTCTCAAAAATAAAGTTATGCCCAGCGTTCACAGAAAGTAGAAGCCCATCTTCTTACCATATCCAGCTACTGGCAAGTTCCGTAGGCTAATGTAGTGATGAAGCTGCGAGCTGGCTGAGAATGCACAGAGTAGAGCCATCAAGCACTTTGCCAAAGGGCCAGACTCTACGTGGAACAGATGTTGAAAGAAGAGCCTGGGCATAAACCACTTAGTGGTCTCTCTCCTTAACTTCCTTCATGCTGTTGAGCAGTACTGAGGACAGGAACCAACAACACAAGCATTTCCTACTGTCACTAGGTTTCTCACTGCACATGGCGTCTTCTGGTTCTTTCCTTTCTAACCTTCTAGCTGCATCAATGACCTGGCATCTCTCTCACTTTATGTGCAACCAATCACCACTGAAGAGAGGCAGAAATCTAACTGTCCAGAAAATGCATTCAGACAGATGATAAAATGAGAGCCAATGCAAAATTAAACACATCAACATGACCCAGGAAGCTGCAAGGACCAACCACAAACCCTCTTCTTCAATGTACAGACAGGTTTTTCCTCTTTTAACTGACTCTCTCACCTCAGAATAACCAGATAGAAGCTTTTAAATGTACGTGTCTTATTGCGGGGGCCAGGTAAAAAACGGGGTCAGTTTAAAACCAGCGCCAATTAATAAGATGTGGGTTTAAATTGGACCTATCCACCTTTATAGAGCAAAAATTGAGCTTAGAAGACCGTAGTTTAGTGCTTGTCACCAACCGTTTTCTAAAGTCAAAGTAATGAGGCCCACGACTGTTAAAATTCTATCTCAAAGCTCCTGTCCTGCGCACATCAATCACAGAATTTTTTTTTTTTTAAATTCTTTATCCATACCCAGGGAGAAGTGTGAGGGCAGCCGAGAAATTATGACGACAGGAACAACCAGTGTCCAAGGAGGCGGCTGTTTCTAAAACCTGCTTTGAGGCAAGACAGGGAACCAGCAAGTGGTACTTTTCTCTCTAAAGGTCTCTCCATCGGCTCATTCACTACATTTCGGTCCAACCAACTGTTATTCTGCTTTGAGAGGTTTATGGCGAGAGCAAGAAGAACTGAAGGGAAGCGAGAGGGCGATGCCAAGGATTTGTTGCTACACGTAAAGCTAGAAAACGTGTAGCTGTTTACTACCAGCGCCCCGGAGACGCCGAGCGCAGCTAGCTGCCGAGCATTTCCCTCTGGGCCCGACCCGCCTCCCCCACCACCCCGACGGGTTCGGCAATGGGGGCGACGCGCCACCTGCCCTTCCCGACGCGCTCGCGGGATCCTGAGGGCCCCCCCACCGCGTCCCGGCCATACGGCGTCAGCTCCGTCTCCCCTCGGCCCCCGCCGCGTGCTGCCCGCCCCAAGTTACCTCGGAGGCCTGGGTTGTCGTCTCTGGCTCGAATCTTTCGGATTTTGACCGGCCGCCCGCTCAGGGTAGACAGGACCAGACGCTGGCGCAAGAAGTTGCACCCCGCGTAGCTCAGGGAGTGCGCCTGGGTCGCCATGTGCGCGCTCTCCGCAGAGGCGCGGGCGGCCCGAGAGCTGCTACTTCGGACGGGCACCGGGGTCGCGACCCTGGCGGCGACGGCAACAGCGGCAGCGGCGGCCCTGGCTGCCTCCCCCAGCCCGGCAGCCCCGACGCGTCCACGTGGTTTGAAACAGGAAGATGGAGAGACTAGACACCGGGTCAGAGGGGAGATGGGCGGAGTCGGTGGCCCCCTCCCCGCCTCCCCGCCCGGCTAGGGGCGGCCCCTGCGCCGGGCCACGCCACTATTGGCCCTCGCTGGAGCAGGGCGGTGCCCGAGCCGCGTCTCCATTGGTCTGCGTTGGAGCTGGGCGGTGCCGAAGCCGCGCTGCCATTGGTCCGTAGTGGAGCTGGGCGGTGCCCGGGCCCCGGCAACAGCGCGCGGCGAGGGGAACGTGGGAGAGCGGCCGGGTTTGCCCCGGCGCTGGAGTCGCCAGTCGGGAAGTCTCCTCCGGGTCCCTCCTGGCGTGGTGGCAAGGGGAGGTGGCGGACTGGCTTCGGGTGCCTACTGCGTGCTGGACACTTAGCATCACTACAGACAACACAGCGGTGAGGATGGTATTATCCCTGCCCCCCTCCCCCCTTTTTCTTACTAGAGAAAACAGGGTTGGCGCGCTTACCCTGTTGCAGGAATGGTGCTGGGCGCGCTGCCGGCCCTGTTCTCCCGCTCCCACTATAACCCTGCAAGGTAGAGCCATCCCTCCTTACTCATGGAGACAAACTAGAGGACTATCGCAAAACCAACAGTGGCAGCCTGTACTGAAACCCGAGTCTTCCGACACCAGTCTATGGCTTATTTTATTATGAGACATTCGCTTTGCCTCTTTCTCATCGGTCCGTTTGTTTATATTCTCTGCGCTTCACGCCAAGACGGGCCTTCCCCCTTCTCATGCCTGAAGATGAGTAGTTGTAATAACTTCACACACACACACACACACACACACGCACATGCACATGCACTACTTTGCCTTTTCCCGTCCTTCTCCAATCCTGCTCACCAAAATTGCCCCAAACATTGGATCATTTCGCTCCTCTACTCAAAAATCTTCAGAGATGCACCGTTAACTATCAAATGACTACAGACTTAGTAGCCCAATAACGTGGGTTTGCAGCCATTCTTGGACAATATCACCAGACCAGAGTTCCAGAGCACACAGTGGAGTGGGGGTGGGAGTTCAGGTGTCTGAAATGGGTAGGAGCTTGAGTAAGATTAAGGGATGTAAAAACTAGTCTTATGCGGATAAGAGTCAGTTATAAGGTGACAGGTTAAAGATGTAGGTAGAACTTGATAGAATCAACACTGAAGTCCATTGAGGAAGGTGAGATTTATATGAATGCCATTTACTGAGATCGCCTTTTAAGGAGCTAATGATCATGTGAGAGCTGTTGAAAAATCTCCAGGACCTCTGAGGGCCTCCCCTGAAGGCTATTGTAGGGGATGTAAATCATCTCATTTAATTACCCGGCAACCTTAAGAAAACAACTATTATCCTCTGTAGCAAACCCTGTCGGTGCCCTGTTTATATCCTTTCGGCTCTCAATATTTTCAGTGCAGCCCTGGTGAACTTTTTGTTCACCAGCACCTATATCTCTTTGCCTGAGGGTATTCCCCACCTGTATGGAACCCAGCAGGCCAACAGTACTGGGAAATTAATGCCCCTCAGCATTTCTCATCAATGACTAACTGGAGTTGATATTTTAATACCCATAAATACCCTATCTCCCTTAAGCCTTGGGTGAGATAGCTCTGAGATGTCGATTCTATAGTGTTTTCCAGGGTTCCCCAGCAGTTTTAAGCTTCAGTAGCCCACAGTGGTAACTTGCCTGAGTAAGTACCTTTTACTGGCATCTTTCCTTTCTCTGTAACACTTCCCAACTCCCTTCTGATATGTCCTGGGATTAGCTCCCAAACAAAATACTTGTACTCAAATTCTTGCCTTTGGGTCTTCTTCTGGGCAACACCAAAATAAATCCTAACTTCTAAAATGTGAAATAGAAAGTTCAGAAAGAATAAATGACCTGCTTAAAGTGACATAGCTAACAAATGGCAGCACCAAAATAAAAACTTTGTCTATCCCTCCCACCTGCCCCCTTCTTATTGAAGTTTCTCTTTCCCTCCTTGTTGAAGGTTCTCTCTGGCTCTACCACACAGAGAGAGAACGCCAGCTACTCCAGCTGACAGCCAGCATCAACTGCCAGACAGGGTAGTGAGCAAGCCTTCAGATAATTTCAGTCCCCAGCCAGCCTTTGATCATTCTTTGGAGCCACCCTAGCTGATGCCATGTGAAGCACAGATGAGCTGTCCCCATTAAGCCCTGGCCAAATCGCAGATCCCTAAGCTAAATAAATGATTGTTTCTCCTTAATCTATGGTTTTGCAGGTGGTTATACAGTAATAAATAATTGAAACAGACTCACTGTGGTGCACTTGTATTGTTTCCATTTTGGTGAACTGTAACTACATATCCCTGAATTCCCTTTCATGCATAGTTCTGAGTTAGGAAATCATAAGAAATATCTTGCATAACATAATTGAAGCCCTACTGGGAGTAAGGCTCTGTGCTAAGAGCTTTACATACATGATCTCATTTGGTCCTCACACCAACCACCTCAAAAGTTGGATTATAAGTAAATAGAGGCTTATGATACAAATATCTCTACTTTTGCTTATAATTAAAATTGTTTATTACAAATTTTAAAATCTGATCATAGCTTCTTCTTTCATGCTAAATGATAAATGATATATACCTTGCTTTGTAATTGCGTCCATAAATACTACCATATTAATAAAGACAAGTCTACTGGATTCAGCCACACGGTGTTGGATCTAGGGGTCAGAGTAGAAATGAATTCTTCCAGTCCACAGAGGAGAAAGTTGCTCAAGATGACACATCTACCCCTAACCCCCATGTCTCATCATCTCTTCTAGTCAGTCCATCATAGACACAAGGGCTTTTTTCCACCTCAGCCTGGAACTGATGCTTACACTACTCCAGTTTTAGTATGAATTTCTGTGTCCAGTGTTCCTCCTCTGGACCCCCACAATAACTATCGACAAATACATTTTTATACTACATTATGTAATATAAATGTATATAATATATACATTAGTATACCCTTTTATAATCTGTCAATGTGGCAGCCTCTCTAACAACACTTTGCAACCCAGTGAAGGCAGGATCTGTGTCTTTTCATTTAGAGCAGAAAAAGTATCGTTTCATTATATCCCCAGTGATTACCACCTAGTAGGAGTTCAATAAAAGTATGACTAGAATTAATTGTGTAATCAATTAATTAAAAGATACATGACTAGGATAAATCAATAAACTCAACATTGTGTCAACATTGTCATTCTCAAGCTTTAGCATGTATCAAAATTGCCTAGAAGGTTTGTTAAAACACACATTTCTGGGCCTTATACCCAGATTTTCTTCAGTATGTCTGGGGTAGGGCTTGAGAATTTACATTTCTAAGAACTATCCCAGGAGATGGTGATCCTGGGAAATCAAACCACATGTTGAGAAGCTTTAAAAAAATATTTTTAAAGACTGGGAATGGTGGCTAATTGTTTTTGATCTATTGTAGAGACAAAGCCTCACCAAGTTGTCCAGGCTCCAGGCTGGTCTTAAACCCCAGGACTCAAGCAATCCTCTTGCTTCTGCCTCCCAAAGAGCTGGGATTACAGGTGGGAGCCACCATGCCCAACCAAAATACATCAATCTAAACATCTAAAAAGTTCAGTAGATTCCAAGTAGGATAAACACAAAGAAATCCATACCAAGACATGACATAATCAAATTGTTGAAAGACAGAATATTGAAAGTGGCAAGAAAGAAGCCACTCACTGTGCAAAAGAGATCCTAAACAAGATGACTAGCTGCTTTCTCATCAGGAATCATGGAGGCCAAAAAGAACCAGGAAGACATATTGAACGTGCTAAAAGAAATTCTCACCCAAACGTTTCCTATCCAATAAAACTATCCTTCAGAAATTAAGAAAAAAGACATTCCCAGTAAACAAAAACTAAGAGTTTGTCACTAGTAGACTACCCTACCAGAGCTACTAAAGAGAGTCCTTGAGACTGAAATAAAAGGACACTGATGACTCAATACCACATGAAAAAGAATTATAATAAAGGTAACCGCATAGGTAAACATGGATGACAATATTAGTGTGCTTTTGCTTGTAATCTTTTTTTCTATTTTATTTAAAAGACAGCTGCATAAAACATAGTTATGAATTTATGTTGATGTGCATACAATATATAAAGGTGTACTTTGCAGCAAAGGGAAGAAAATGAGCTATATAGGAGTAAAGTTTGTATATACTAGTGAAATGAATTTGGAATTAATCTGAACTAAGATATTAATGTTAATCACCAGAGCAGTCACTAAAAAAAGCTCTCAAAAAAATATAGTAAAACAAATGTCAAAATAATTAAAATGATACAATAGGAGTTAGCTATTTAACACAACTAGGCATGAATAGAAGAATTAAGGAAGGAAAAATATAAGATATATAGACAACAAATATCAAAATGGAAGAAGTAAGCCCTTCCTTATCATTAATTAATTACCATTAATTAATTATCATTAAATATAAATGGATTAAACTCTCCAATTAAAAGGCAGAGATTGACAGAATGAATAAAATAGATGATAAAAGTATATACTTTTATATATAATATAAAGACTCATTTTATATTTAAGCACAAAAATATGTTGAAAGTAAAAGGATGGGAAAAGATATTCCATGCAAACAAAAACCAGAAGAGAGCTACCAATAACCAATTGGTCAAGAACATTACAAAGGAAAGTAGAAAATACTTTGAGACAAATGTAAACTAAAACAAAACAGTTGGGTGGGTGGCTCACACCTATAATCCCAGTACTTTGGGAAACAGAGATGGGAAGATGGCTTGAGGCCAGGAGTTCAAGACCAGCCTGGGTAACATAGTAAGATCTGGTCTCTACCAAAAAAAAAAAAAAAATAGCTGAGCATGATGGTACCCACCTGTAGTCCCAGCTACTTGCGAGGCTAAGGTGAGAGAATTGATTTAATCCAGGAGTTAGAGACTGCAGTGAGCTGTGGTCACATCACTGGACTTCAGCCTAGGTGACAGAGACCCTGTCTCTATTTAAACAGAAAAAGAGAGAACACATAACAAAACATTTGAGATATTAAAAAAAGCCGTGCTCAGAGAGAATTTTTTGCTTTTTAGTTGGGGTCTCACTCCATCATTCAGGCTGGAGTGCAGTGACACAATCATGGCTCATGAAAGACTTGACCTCCTGGGCTCAGGTGATCCTTCCACCTCAGCCTCCTGAGTAGCTGGTACTACAGGCGTGTGCCACAATGCCTGGCTAATTATTTTATTTTTATTTTTTTAGAAACAAGGTCTTGCTATGTTGCCCAGGCTGGTTTTGAACTCCTAGATAGGCTCAAGCAATCCACCCACCTTGGCCTCCCAGAGTGCTGGCATTACAGGCATGAACCATGCACCCGCCTTAGAGAAAATTTTATAGCTATAAATGCCTATGAAAAAATAAGATCTCGTGTCAATTACATAATATCCCACCTTAAGAAACAATAATGAGCCAGACAGGGTGGCACTCGCCTGTAATCCCAGCTACTCAGGAGACTGAGGTGGGACAATCACTTGAGGTCAGGAGTTCAAGACTGTAGTGCACTGTGGTCACACCTGACAATAGCCACTACACTGCAGCCTGATCAACACTATGTGATTCTGTCTCTAAAATATATATATTTTTAATGTAAAAAAAGAAACAATAACAAGTAGTGGTGAGGATGTGAAGAAATTGGAATCTTTATAGATTATCGGGGAAAATGTAAGATGGTGTAGCCACTGTGGAAACAGTCTGGCAGCTCTTCAAAAATTAAATATAGAATTTCTATGACCCAGCAATTCCAATCCTAAAATATATACCCAAGAGGCTTGAAAACGCATGTTCCTACAAAAGCATGTACATTAATATTCATAGCAGCATTATTCATAACAGTCAAAAAGCATAAACAACCCATAAACTAAGGAACTGATAAATAAAATGTTATATATTCATTCAATGAATTCAATCATAAAAAGATGAGGTATTGTTACAGCTGCAGCACAGACAAACCTTGAAAACATTATAAAAAACAAAAGAAACCAGATACAAAAGACCACACATTGTATGATTCCATGTATATGAAATGTACAGAATAGGCAAATCCACACAGACAGAAGGTAGAGTAATGGTTCCCAAGGAATGAGATTAGAGGGAATTAGGGGGCATGAAGTTCTGCTTTGGGGTGATGGGAATGTTCTGAAATTAAGAAAGTCATGATTGTTGTACAACATTGTGACTACACTAAAAAAAAAACTCACTCAACTGTATACTTTAAAATTCTGAATTTTGTTACTTGATTTTTATCTCAATAAAAATATAGCTTGGAGCTTAAAAACTAAAACAAAACAGAAAAAATATCTAGTCTAATACTGGGAACATAATAAATGCTACATATAGATTAAATAAGTAAATGAAATTCTAAAGGAGTAAATAATTACCATGGGGAGCTTTCTATATACATAAAAGTTGCTATATTTGATACTACCACAGCAATTCTAGATTTCACTTGTATTTATGTGGCATTAAGTTATATATTTTATTCTGACAGTAATGAAAAGGAAGGAGAATAAATGCTATATATATATAATATGCATATATAATATATATATATTCTATAGGAAAGAAAATATACATTCTAGGTCAAGAGGTTCCATTTCATTCCCAAGAAGGGAGAAAGGATCAATTGTTGGAATTGTCTTAAAAATAAGATTTCTTCCTGTCATTGTCATTTATTTTTATTGTGATTTGGAAGGTGTATCTTTTTCTTTTATTGTTTCAGATTTCAAGACCCTTCTGAGTACTTTCTGGTCTTGAAGATTATTTCTCTATTTAAAAAAAACCAAATGGGCAAAGTTAGGGTGTTCGATACAACAGAAAGTAATAATGTTCATCATTGCACCAATAATATGCCTAAAAACATTACATATATAAAATTAACTTTCATCCTGAGTGTATTTTATTGCTACCTTTCTGTTCCTTGCTGCCTAAGGAGACTAGATATAGCTTCTCTGAGCTCATGCTAAATTATAGGATTCAACCACTACTCCTTCAGAGAGAGACAAAAAGGAGGTCTTCTTAGATTTTCTAAAACTTTAGACTTGTGCTTGACATAAGCCTGGGAGCTTTGAATTCAGGCAGGTCATGCCTTTCCTGATTAGACATCTTCCATTTACTTGCTGTTCTTAGGTTTTTTAAAAAGTCAAATAAAACTTTGGTATCACTCTACATTCTACATTTTTAAAAACTGCCCCTCTATTGTCTAAATGCATTTGTGGAAGATATTTTTCAATATCAATCAGAATACAGATTTGACTACTATAACAAGGCCAAAATAACAGTGGCTCAAGCATAAGTGGTCTAGAGTTGATATGCTGATGTAGTATATCGCATTACTGTTCCCAATTAGTATTTCCAAGCCATACATCTGTGGGAAGCATATACAAACCTACCTTATTAGTATATTGCTTTGCCATGTGACTCGCTTGGACATGTGAGCTGACTTGATGTTTATCACTTCTTATTTATTTTTTTTTTTAGTTGGAATCTCACTCCATCATCCTGGCTGGAGTGCAGTGGCACACTCACAGCCACCCCAACATCGACCTGCCAGGTTCCAGCAATCCTTCCCCCTCAGCCTTCCAAGTAGTCAGAACTACAGGCATGCGCTACCACACCCGGTTAATTTTTGATTTATTGTAGAGACAAGGTCTGGCCAAGTTGCCCAGGGTGGTCTCGAACCTGCACACTCAGGCAATCCACTTGTCTTGGCATCCCAAAGTGCTGGGATTACAGGCTGAGCCACCAAGCCCGGTGACGTTTGCCACTTCTAAGCAGAGGTTGTAAGAGCTTTGTACGTTTCCACCAGCTCTCTTGCTCTTTTTCCCTCTGCATGGGAACTATGTCCAGGTTAGGGAATGCTTCTTCAGCTTGCATTCTAAACTGAAAAAGAGGTTGGTCTGAGTGCAGTAGTGTTTACAACACATTGATCACAATCAGTTAATAGATTTCTTTGTTCCTTCATCACTTCCACTGCTTCACTTGACTAACCTTAGGAAAAAAACTAAAATTTCAAGTTTAAAAAATGAAGAAGATGGCCAGACTCGGTGGCTAAACCTGTAATCCTAACACTTTGGGAGGCCAAGGCAAGTGGATTGCATGAGCCCGCGGGTTCGAGACCCATCCGGGCAACTTGGGGAGAACTGTCTCTACAATAAATCAAAAATTAGCCGGGTGTGGTAGCGCGTTGCCTGTAGTTCCAGCTACTTGGAAGGCTGAGGTGGAAGGATCGTCGGAGCCCAGCAAGTGGAGGCTGCGGTGGCCAGAAGCATGCCACTGCACTCCAGTCTGGGCGACAGAGTGAGACTCCAACTAAAAAAAAAAAAAAAAAAAATGAAGAAGATACATAGAAAAGATCCATAGTCAACCCAATGCAACTCTCAGCTAGCATGTTTTGTGAATGAAAAACTTTTATTATTATAATCCTCTGGAAATCTGGGGTTGGTTGTTACTGCAGCAAAGCAGCCTGATACAGGAGGCACCATCCTCTATCTTCTTGCTTTGTCATTTTCATAATGCAGGTTTCATCTTGGGGTCTGAAACAGCAGCTCTGGCTTCCACATTAGAATCATATAATGTCCAGTGGGAAAGCAAAATAGGAAGTAAGTGGAGCAAAAATATTCTTTTCCCAAAGCACTCCCCAGAAGTTGAACATGTAACTTCTACTCCCATTGGCTAGAACTCAGCACAGCCATACCCAGCTGCACAGGAAGTCAGGAAAATGCAGTCATGTGTACAATTAAAACGTGGTATTCTATTTTTTCTGCCATGCGCAGATCATCATTGTCCCCTACCTTGCCCATTATAAAAACTTTTGTTGTTGTCATAGAAAAAAATATATATGGTAGTAAGAAAGAAAATATACATTCTGTAAGAAGGCAAGAAACTAAAATGTACTGAACTCCTACTAGTACAACACTAGGTACTATTTTGTTTTATTTTATAGACAAGGTCTTGCTCTGTCACCCAATCTGGAGTGCAGTGGCACGATCATAGCTCACTATAACCTCCAAATCCTGGGCTCAAGCAATCCTCCCACCTCAGCCTCCAGAATAGCTAAGACTACATGTGCTCACCACCATGCTCAGCTAATTTTAGACACTTTTTTAGTTGAGACAGGGTCTTGCTGTGTTGTCTAGCTGGTCTCGAACTCTTGGTCTCAAGCAATTCTCCCACTTTAGCCTCCCAAAGTGCTGGGATTACAAACATGAGCCACTGTACCCAGGCAAGGTACTATTTTTGAGTGCTGGGAGGACAACAGAGAAGGATATTGACAAGGTCCCTACCCTCACAAAGCTTGCATTCTAGTTAGGGGAGATAGTAAACTAGTATTCAAACAAATGGTAAAATACTTGCTATTTATTTAAGTAAATAGTGTGACTATGTGGCATAATAAGAAATATATATTTGGTCACTGCTTCTATTTCCTGACAGAGTCTCTAAAATCTCCTTGTAATGTCCTGAGCAATAGTGGTACTAGGAACATCTTTTGTTTTAATATGTGATTTTACCTTGCTTTCTGACGTAGAGCTTCTAAATACTTTGTAATTTCCTGGGTGACAAGAGAATCTTTTGTTCTAATAAGGCAACTCTTGGTGGGTTCAGTCCCCAGAAAGATGAAGCTGTGATTTAGAAACTTGGAACCCTCAGCCACATCCCTCATCCTCCAGAAAGGGGCAAGGCACTGGAGACTGAGTTCATAAACAATCATGCCTGCATGATGAAAGGACCTTGTCAGTTTACTCCATTAACACCCTTAAACTATGGGGCTCAGAAAGCTTCCCAGCTTGTGAGTACATCCATGTTTGGGACAATGACAAACCCCACTCCTAGGGACAGAAGCTCCTGCATTGGTGCACTTCTGAACCTTACTCTATGTACCTCTGCATCTGGCTTTTCATCTGTATCCTTTGTAATATCTTTTATAATAAAGAAGTAAATGTGAAGTGTGTGTTTCCTGGAGTTCTGTGACCTGTTATAACAAATGATTGAAACTGAGGAGGGGGTTATAGGAACCGCTGATTTGTAGCCATGTCAGACAGAAATTGTGAGGAACCGGGGGACTCACCACTTGCAATTGGCACCTTGTGGAACTAAACCCTTAGTTTGTGGGGTCTGCACTAACTCCAGGTAGTCAGTGTAGTGTAGTATCAGAAGTGAATTGAATTGCCAGACATTCACCTGGTGTCCACAGAGAATTGGTGAATTGCTTAGTGTGAGAAAATCCCACACATCTGGTGTCAGAATTGCTGTGAATATAAATAAGAGAACAGTGTGTTTTTCCCATACAGATAAATTCTAAGAGAGTGGTGGATGATGAGCAGGTTGGTCAGAGACAGCAACATGAGAGAGGTAGCATTTGAACTGACTAATGAGTAAAAGCCACTCAGGATAAGCTCTAGAATATGATCATGTCAATAGAAGGAATAGCAAGTGCAAAGACCCTAAGGCAAGTATTAAATTTGGTGTGAAGCCAGGCTAGGTGGCTCAGCCTGTAATCCCGCGCTTTGGGAGGCTGAGGTGAGTGGATTGCCTGAGCCTGCGGGTTCGAGACCCGCCTGGGCAACTTGGCAAGACCTCATCTCTACAATAAATCAAAAAATCAGCCGGGCGTGGTAGCGCGTGCCTGTAGTTCCAGCTACTTGGAAGGCTGAGGCGAAAGGATCGCTGGAGCCCAGCGGGTCGAGGCTGC
>CAUYQG010163447.1:0-49162 GCA_963574415.1 Tarsius wallacei
AAGCCGGGCGTGGTAGCGCGGGCCTGTAGTTCCAGCTACTTGGAAGACTGAGGCGGAAGGATCGCCGGAGCCCAGCAGGTCGAGGCTGCGGTGGCCGGGAGCAGCCACTGCACTCCAGTCTGGGTGACAGAGTGAGAATCCAACTCAAAAAAAAAAAAAAAAAAATAATATACCTGGAGGAACTAAAATCACTTTATGAAAAAGATATCTGCATCCACATGTTTATTGCAGCATAATTCACAATAGCAAAAACATAAAACCAATCATGCTGCCCATCAAAAGTCGGCTGAATAAAAAAAGTGGTTCATATACATGATTGAATATTACACAGCCATAAAGAAGGACAAAATTATGAACTTCACAGAAAATTGGATGGATTTAGAGTCTATAATACTCACTGATCTATCATAAAACAAAGAACTGAGTACCAGTTTCAGGGGAAAAGCTTTCAATTTTTGCCCATTTAGCAATATGTTGGCTGTGGGTTTATCATAGACGGCTCTTACTATTTTGAGGTATGTTCCCTCTGTGCTTATGTGTTCTAGGGTTTTTATCAAGAAGGGATGCTGGAACTTATGCGTTTCTTTCTGTGCCTAATAATATAATCATGTTATTCATTTTTTCCCCTTTTTCCTCTATTCTAATTTCCATTACAAATTGACTGTAAGTATGGCTGAGGTACTCAAAGGCAAAGTTAGTTTCACATTTGGATCCATGAACAGAAAGTACATCAGTTTGCAAGTCGCATCACACAGGATGAATGAGAAGCAATATAAGTCTCCGTGTCCTCTGAGGTGGCCAAACTCCTCTTCAGAACCTCTAGACTTGTGGTTTTCTATCTTGAAGGTGCATCAGCATCATCTGAAACTTGTTAAAATACAGATGATGAGGTCTGCTCTCAGAACATGCTTGGGAGTGTGCTCAAGAATTAGTATTTCTAACAAATTCTCAGGTGAAGCTAACACTATAGTTGATGTGGTGGGAAGCTGCCCAGATCTTCTCTTCAGCCCTGAAATGGCCAGTCCTTTGGTTGCTGGAAGGGTTGATGGCTGATGGCTCTCAGTGAGTTGCTCTCTGAGAATTTCCCTCTGCATAAGAGAGCTTCCTTCCAAAGTCACACCCTCTCCCCAGAGGCAAATGGCCTCTGAAGACAAGACATTCCCTAAAGAGGCATAAAGGATCACCCATTTTGCTTCAAGATAGAGCAACAGCCTCCGAGATCTCCTTGAGATGGACTGAGGCCTCTGCTGCTGCTACATTGTGGTTCAGCTCTACCTCCTGCTTGACCTGCTTCTTTGCTCCTCCATGCTTCTGACCCTGAGAGCACCCATCATCTGCTTCCTGAAGAACTCAACTTAAGACACCTCCTTAAAATCTCAGCCTCGAAAACACAGAGAAAAGTATGCAAACAACAAAGTAAATGCATTTTCCAGAGCTTGTGGTGTTGTGTTTTATGTAAAAGACCATTATACTTATTATACATATCATTTTTGAAACTCTTGTTTTATGTAATTTTTCATTACATATTTTCATTGTGCAGGTAATTTACAGAAGTTTACTTATTGTTTTTTGTAAATTTATTGAGTATTTCAATGCTACTTTATTTCCTTGGTAGGCAACATTCATTTTAAACAGTGACATGTACTACATTGCACCTTTAATACAAACATTAAGCAATATCCATTTGTTCTTTCAATAAGCATTCTCTGAAGGCCTCTGGGTTTAGTTCTGTCCTAGGTGCTGAAGATGCAGCTCTTATGGAGATTCTATTCCAGAATTTTAAAAGGTAAATAAATCTGCATAATACTTTCTACAAATGAACTAAAGCAAGTGAGGGACAGAAAATGCCTAGGCAGGGAAGGAGTTTGGGAAGGAAGAAGTATATTTTCGGTCTAGCAAACAGCAAGTGTGAAAGCCCTGAGTGTGTTGGAGAAACAAAAAGAAGGCCAGAAGGACTGAAGCTTAGAATGAGGTGACAGTGAAGGGAAAGGAAATCAGAGAGGCTGGCTCAATCCTGAAGATTTTGGTCTAAGGGTAATAGGGAGTTATTAAAGTTATATAATAAGATTTCATCTGAGTAAGTTGATCTTCGATTTCTGGGTGGAGAATAAACTGTGGAAGTAAAAAGAAACCAGAGATTCCAGATAGAAGACTATTATAGTAACTCAAGTGAGAAGCAGTGGTGGCTTGAAGGAGGCTGGTGGCAATGGAGATACAAAAGGAGTCACATCCAGAATGTATATTTCAAACAGAGTCAATAGGGTGAGTGACAGAGTAGATGAGGGGAATGAGGAAATGCAGGGAAGTAAGGATATCTCTCAGATTTTTAACTAGAGAGTTGTTGATGCAGTTAACTGGGAGGGGAAGATTGGCAGAGAATAGCTCAAGATTTCTATTTTATTTTATTTTTTATTTTTTTTATTTATTTATTTTTTTTGAGTTGGCGTCTTACTCTGTCGCCCAGACTGGAGTGCAGTGGCCGCTCCCGGCCACCACAGCCTCCACCTGCTGGGCTCCGGCGATCCTTCCGCCTCAGCCTTCCAAGTAGCTGGAACTACAGGTGCGTGCTACCATGCCCGGCTAATTTTTTGATTTATTGTAGAGATGAGGTCTCGCTTGCCCAGGCGGGTCTCGAACCCACAGGCTCAGGCAATCCACTCACCTCAGCCTCCCAAAGGCGCGGGATTACAGGCTGAGCCACCGAGCCCGGCTAAGATTTCTATTTTAAACATTGAATTTGAAGTGTCTATTAGATACCCCGTGGAGATTTCAAGTAGCTTTTTGAATATATATGAAAGAGGTCAGAAAAGAAATCAGTCGAGAAAGTGTGATATAGGACTCATTAGCATAGAGGTGATATTTTAAGCTGTAGTCCAGTAAGAACTAGTTTAAAAAATCTACGTAGATGAAATAGAAAAATACCTAGGATGAAGCTGAAGCAAGGTGGGGGAGGAGAGAGAGAGAGAGAGAAATGCAGAAAGAGCAGAAGTGGTTAGAAAGGGAAGAAAAAAAAGACAGAAAAGGTCAGTGGGAAAGAAGAAAAGCTAGAATAGTGTTGTTTTTATCTTTTTAAAAAGATTTCTAAGTTATTTCCCTCTTTATTTAGTCTTTTTTCTTTTTTCTTTTTTTAGAGATATGGTATACAGACCAGGAACAGGGGCTCATGCCTATAATCCCATCACTTTGGGAGGTCTAGGTGAGAGGATTGCCTGAGCCCATGGTTTCAAGAACAGCCTGAACAACTTAGCTAGTCCTCATCTCTACAATAAATAAAAAAATTAGCCAGATGTGGTGGTGCATGCCTGTAGTTCCAGCTACTCAGAAGGCTGATGTTAAAGATCTCCTGAGCCCAGCAGGTCGAGGCTGTGGTGGCCATGAGAGTGCCACTGCATTCTAGCCTGGGCTACAGAGTGAGACTCCAACTCAAAAAAAAAAAAAAAGATGTGGGGTACAATTCAGGATTAGATATACAAGTGGACATCATACAGGCAAAGTTTGGACCTCCCTTTGGTCCCCACTTTGGCTGGTTTGAAATCAGGTACTCTTATTGATGTTGTGCACTCCCCCACACCCATGCTGGCAGTATCCCACTACTATCAATCCCTTTCTTATAGTATTATGGTAAATGTTCAGGTTTGCTTATAAGTGAGAATGTGTGGTTCTCTGTTCTTTGTTTCTGTGATAGAGCACTGAGTATTATAGACTCTAAATCCATCCAAATTGCTGCTAAGTCCATGTATTTGTCCTTCTTTATGGCTGCATAATATTCCATCACATACATGTACCACATTTGAAAAAATCCCATCCAGTTTCGATTTGTAGCACAATTGGTCCCATATTTTTGCTATTGTGAATAGTGATGCAATAAACACACGTGTGCAGGTATCGTTTTTGTAGAATGATTTGAGTTCTTCTGTGTATAGTCCCAGTGGAGGGATTGCTGGTTCATATGGAAGGCCAATTTCTAATTCTTTTAAAAAGTGCTACACTGTTTTCCACAGAGGTTGAACTAGTTTGCATTCCCACCAGCAGTGTAGAATTGTTCCCTTTTCTCCAAAACCTTACCAGCATCTGTTGTTGTATGTTTTATTAATGATAGCTATTCTTACTGGGGTTGAGTGGTATTTCTTTTTTTTTTTTTTTTTTTGAGTTGGAGTCTCACTCCGTCGCCCAGACTGGAGTGCAGTGGCCACTTCCGGCCACCGCAGCCTCGACCTGCTGGGATCCGGCGATCCTTCCGCCTCAGCCTTCCGAGTAGCCAGAATTACAGGCGTGCGCTACCACGCCCGGCTAATTTTTTTTTTGATTTATTGTAGAGATGAGGTTTCGCCTGCCCAGGCGGGTCTCGAACCCGCGGCTCAGGCAATCCACTCACCTCAGCCTCCCAAGGCGCGGGATTACAGGCTGAGCCACCGAGCCCGGCGAGTGGTATTTCAATGTGGTTTTGATCTGCATTTCTCTTATACTTAGTGAGGCTGAGCACTTTTTCATGTGTCTGTTGGCTGCCTGTACATCTTCATTTGTGAAGTGTCTATTCATGTCTTTTGCCCACTTTTTAATAGGGCTGTTTGTTTTTTTCTTTTGTCACATTTGAGTTCCTTGTAGATCCTCGATGTTAAGCTTTTGCCAGATATACAGCGGGCAGATATATTTTTCCCATTTTGTGGACTGTCTCCTCGCTCTTGACGGTTTATTTTGCTTTGCAGAAAATTTTCAGTTTGATGAGGTCCCATTTGTCTATCTTATCTCTTATGGCATGGACATCTGAGGTTTTGATAAGGAATTTGTTGTCTACTCCAATTTTTGAAAGGGTGTCTCTTGCATTTGTTAAGATTCTTATATTTTGAGGTTTTACATTTAGGTCTTTGATTTATTTAGAGCTGATTTTTGTGTATGGTGATAGGTGGGGGTCCTGTTTCAATCTTCTGCATGTGATCAGTCAGTTTTCCCAGCACCATTTATTGAATAGGCTTTCCTTTCCCCAGTAGTTGTTGTTGGAAGTTTTGTCAAAGATGAGTTGGTTGAGAAATTAAGACTTTGCTTCCAAAATCTCTATCCTGTTCCATAGTTCTATACGCCTATTCTTGTACCAATACTGGGCTTTTTTATTACTGGAGCCTTATAGCAAAGTTTGAAGTCTGGAAGTGTGATACCTCCTGCTTTGTTTCTTTTGCTAAGAATTGTTTTGGCTATTCAGGGTGATTTATGTTTCCATATGAGTTTCTGTATTGTTATTGAGATGAATAATCTTGATAATTTAATGGCTATTGCATTGAATCAGTAGATTTCCTTTGATAGGATGGGCATCTTAACAATGTTGATTCTTCTTATCCATGAGCACTGACTATTTTTCCAGTTGGTGTGTCTTCTTGGATTTTTTTGAGCAGTGTTTTGTAGTTTCCATTGTATAGGCTTTTCACTTCTCTGGTTAGGAAGATGCCAAGTATTTCATTTTTTGTGTGTGTGGCTATTATGAACAGAATCATGCTTTTTATTTGGTTCTCTGCCTGTTTGTTGTTGGTGTATAACAATGTAACTGCCTTTTGCACGTTTATTTTGTACCCTGAGACATTGCCAAAATCTTTTATCAGTGCAAGAAGATTTTTGACAGATTCTCTTGCATTTTTGAGGTATAGGATCATATTGACAGCAAAGAGGGATAGCTTAACTTCTGTTTTTCACATTTGAATACCTCTGATTTCCTTTTCTTGTCTAATTGCTCCAGCTAGGCATCCCAACACTATGTTGATCAGGAGTGGTGAGAATGGGTAGCCTAGTCTCATTCTGGTTTTCATGGGAAATGCTAGTTTCTGTCCAGCAAGCAATATGCTGACTGTATGTATCATAGATGATGCTTACTATTTTGTGGTATGTTTCTTCTATGCCTAGGTATTCAAGAGTTTTTAATCAATGGAGGATGCTGGATTTTATCAAAAGCTTTTTCTGCTTTTATGTCCAATGATATAATCATGCAGTTCTTGTTTTTACATCTGTTGATGTATTTAACTACATTTATGGTCTTGCAGATGTTGAACCAGCCCTGCATCCTGGGAATGAAGCTTGCTTGGTCATGGTGGATAATTTTTGAGATGTGTTGTTGGATCTGATTTGCTTGAATCTTGTTGAGAATTTTTGCATCTATGTTCATTAGGAATATTGACCTGTAGTTTTCCTTTTTGTTGGATTTTTACCAGGTTTATGTATCAGCATGATGTTCGCTTTATAAAGTGATTTGGGGACAATTCCACCTTCCTCAATTGCCTGGAATACTTTCAATAGGATTGGTATCAGGTCCTCCTTGTATGTTTTATAGAACTGCACTGTAAGCAGTCTAGTCCAGGCCTTTTTTTGCAGGTAGTTTTCTTATGATGGAGTCAATTTCCTTGGTTGTCATTGGTCTACTTAATGTTTCAATTTCTTCTTGTTTCAACCTTGGGAGGTTATGTGATGTCAGAAAGTCCTCCATTTCATTTAGGTTTTCAAGTTTGTTTCCATACAGGTGTGCATAGTTATCTCTGATAATTTTTTTGTATTTCTTTGAGGTCCATTATGATTTGATTTTTTGCATCTGAATGTGTTTATTTGGGCTTTTTCTTTTTCTTGGTCAATCTGGCTAAGGGGTCCATCAATCTTGTTTATCCTTTCAAAGAACCAGCTTTTTGTTTTGTTGATTTTTTTTTCTATGATACTTTTATCTTCTATGTTCTGTATTTGAGCTTTTACTTTGATGATCTGGATTCTTCTGGTGAAGTTAGGGTTTTGGTGGTCTTGTCTTTCCGGCTCCCTTAGTTATTATTTGTTATTTATTATCTGTTAATTTGATATTTTTCAATTTTCTTGATATGGTAAATAAATGAAATTCCCTCTCAGTACTGATTTCATGACATCCCAGAGGTTTTGGTAAGACATGTCTTTATTTTCATTTGTTTCCAGAAATCTTTTAATTTCTAAATTGATTTCTGTGTTGATCTAGGAGTTGTTCAGCATCATGCTATTTAGTGTCCACGTCTTTGTGGGTTTGGGGGAACTTTGTTGGTGTTGATATTTATTTTTATTTTACTGTGGTCTTAGAAGGTGCATGGCAGTATTATGATCTTATAGAATGTTTGATTTATGGCTAAGAATGTGGTCAATCTTGGAGTATGTTCCATGTGTTGATTAGTAGAATGTGTAATCCATTGTTGTTGGGTGGAGTGTTCTGTATGTATCTATTAAGTCCTTTCGGTCAAGCGTCAAGTTGAGGTTCCAGATCTCTTTGTTGATTTTTTACCTTAATGATCTATCTAGGGTTGTTAGTGGGGTATGTAAGTTCCCAGTTATGATAGTGTTTGAGTCGATATTTTTTTAAAATTTACCTATAAACTGCTTTATAAAAGTTGGTGCTCCTATGTTGGGTGCATATATGTTTAGGATGGATATTTCTTGTTGAGAATTGAAACTTTTATCATTATGTAGTGACCTTCCATATATTTTGAATCCTATTATTATTGTTGCAATGTCAGCAACCATACTAATTTTTTTTTTTTTTAACAAGCTGATTTAGTGAGGGATGAATGTCAGGATGTCTACAAATTAAAATTGTTGTAAACAATATTTCAGAAATTGGATAATTGTTGAATTTAGATGAGGGAATTATTGTTTTCTGTGTACTCTCCAGGGTTTTGGTGATATATTTTAGTCAATATTTTATTATTTTGTGCATTTATTCTGATCAAAACCAGATTATTCTTTTTGTTTTACACTTTTGTTTTATAATTACTAGTTAGACTCACACCTATTTCTCAGTTTTTCTTAATTATCTTTTAAATTATTATCATTATTTTATAGGTATGTCTGTCTCTGTTATACTATGTCAGGTTTGATTTGTGGAATATAAGTTGAAGGTAGGTTTTTTTTAAAAATTAGAGCTTTTAAAACAGTGTCTTATTATATATTATTACCTATTTTACATTAATGTTACTGCTTAGCAAGCCATCATAAAGCTCGGTGACTTAAAAGTCATTTTTCAGTGTTTGAGACAACTATTTCTTCTGTAGGTTGTGCTCGCTCATGTCTTTGCACTCAGTCGTAGGCGTAATGGTCAGTTCTGATCATCTTGATTGTATTCCTTTACAAAATTTTCTGTTAGATTGCTGTCCATTGGTCAACAATTGTTGATCATCCTTCTCCATGGTAGCCTCAACCTGTCCACACTGTGGTCAGTTTTCTCAGCACAAGTCCTCTTGAGCTCTAAACCCACATTTCTCACAATTGTGTTTTAGATCACAAAAGTTATCCATATTCAAGAGGATGCAGTAATTGTTTTTCTCTAATGATAACATCATTAGATAACATCACATTGCAAAGAACATTATGCAGAGGATTGTACAGGCCATCAATGCAAAAGAAGGTGAAGTACTGGGGCTATTTTCAAATTAATATACTACTGTCTTAAATTTATCATAATAATGTATGCTATTTTTTGATATATAATGTTTTTTAAAAATCTCAACCTCTTACAGATGAGAAAATCCACTAATCTGTTTTAGCTCCCACATGCCACTTTCTTCTGCTGTCAAGTCTTTGTAAGTTGTTTTATTACAACATTATCGGGACATGCATATTTATATCATATTCCAATCCTTCATTTTTATATTTCTTCTTTTTTTGTTGTCGAGTAGGAGTCTCACTTTCTTGCTCAGGCTGGAGAGCAGTGGCATGTTCACAGCCACCACAGTCTTAATCTGCTGGGTTCAAGTGATCCTTCTACCGCAGCCTTTCAAGTAGCTGGAACCACAGGGGCACGCCACCACATCTAGCTGATTTTTAAAAAAATATATTGTAGAGAAATGGTCTTACCAAGTTGCCCAGGCTAATCTCAAACCCCTGGACTCAGACAATTCTCTCACTTCCACCTCCCAAAGTGCTGGGATTACAGGTGTGAGCCACCACAACTGGCTTATATTTATTTTTAATTCACCTTTTAAATATAGATAATTTTACCAACAAACTTTTAAGATATTTAGGTTCACATTTTGGCATCAAATAATGCTTTAGTTAAAATTAATAAAAAAATAAAATTACACATGGCATAGCTGACATAAATACTATTATTTAAATGTTAGCTAGCCTCATTTCTCCCTGTGTTTATCTGAGCTTGGGTGGGGCTTCTGGTCTTTATCAGAAAAAAGTTTTCTTATTTTTGTTATAATTTCCCCATCACAAATTTTTTGTTTGTTGTTTTTCTTATTATCAATTTGATCACATTCTCATTTAATTTCTTAACAATTCTTTCACTCTTATTTTTTGTCTCTTCATATATATATAATGTGTGATAAATAAATAGACTTTAGTGGAGAGATACTTCGGTGAGTCCCTGCCAATACAATGATCCAAGTTTTAGAATCTTTCTATAATCCATCCATTTGTTGAGTATAATCAGAGTAATTCCTAAACTAAATAAAATGAGAGAGATATTTATATTACTTAATAAAATAGCTTGTTTTTTACACACATTTATTCACATGTTTTAAATAAGAGGGTTGACACAAATTTTTATTTCTGGTACAGAAATCCAGCAATCTGTAGATAATATACAGAGTGAGCCAGCATAATAAAAATTTTGTTTCTCTGTGTTTTGTCTCTCTACTTCTGAAGGAAACCTTCTAGGGACAAGATTTGTATTCCTTTAATTAACTTTCCTGAATTCCATTCCAGCTGTCTATGGGTTTTGTCACCTCAGTTAAATGAATAAGTGAATATATTTTTTAAAGGTGTGACTTTGTATTTTTCTTTTTTAGTATAGTTCTCTACCAGTGAAATCTTCTTTATTTTTTACTCACTGGGGAGATTTTGTTAGACTAATTTTTACTCAATCTTGTGCTTCCCAGTTTAGCACCATTCAACTATCTCTGAACCACAGTATTAAGAGAGATTTCAGTCAGAGCTCTCATTTTCTGCTTCATACTTCCACTTCCATCATCTCATCATGTACATTTTTGAAGATCTCTAATTACTCCCATGGCAACAGGATGCTTTTGCAGATACATCTTTAATAAAGTTTCAGTGTCTTTTCTTTCCTTTTGTTATTTTTCCCTATATCTTAAAAAAATTATAGAATATATTTGCATATTGAAACTATTCTTTAGCTCTAAGGCAGGTTTATACACTTTCCTTTATTTTAATAATCACACAAACACACACATACACACAAAGGTTTGCCTAATGAACAAACTATTATTCAAAACAGTATATAAAACAAATGAGTGCAATGTGCAACTAACTGTTCACAGTACAACTATGGCAGCTTATTCAATAAGTGATATTCCATGTCTTTACTTACATTCCAAGACTAAATTCAGTCTTTTACTCTTTTATTGTTTGGTATTTTTATTTCAAAAGTGGCCTTTTAATCTCTTTTTGTATTAAAGTTTCTTTCTCTTTTTTTTTTTCTTTTTGAAAGCAGAATTTATTAAGAGGACAGAAAAGCTGCTCCCACAGTGGGAGGGAACCCGAGGAGGTTGCCGCATTCAAGTTTCTTAATCATAGACTTCAAACATGTAACCTGTAGCAAATAACTCAGTCATTTCAAGCAGGGTAATTTTGAATAATTTTTGGCAATTATTTTTATCTTTCCATTTTATGACCTTGTATTTAAACACTAATTACAAATGTTACTATGTCTTTTTTTTTTTAGTTGGAGTCTCACTCTGTTGCCCAGGCTTGAGTGAAGTGGCACGCTCACGGCCACCCCAGAATTGACCCGCTGGACTCAGCCATCCCTCGGCCTCAGCCTTCCAAGTGGCTGGAACTATGGGCACGTGCTACCATGTCCGGCTAATTTTTTTATTTATGGTAGAGATGAGGTCTTGCCAAGTTGCCCAGGTTGATCTAGAACCCGTGGGCTCAGGCAATCCTGTCACCTCAGCCTCCCAAAGTGCTGGGATTACAAGATTGAGCCACCACGTCCAGCCTTACAAATGTTACTATTTCTTAATAATGAATCAAAACATGTACTTTTATGATGTGCTTATTTTGAGCCCTTCATTGTAAATGCTCTCACAAAGCATTAATTTTACATATCACACAACTATATGCAATGTTAAAACATTATTGAAATATATCTTAACTTTACATTCAATGTTACACTCAGAATTTTATTATAAGATGACAAAAAGTCTAACAGATAATAAGTTTGGTATATATTTTTTAAATTATCATGTTATGTTAAATAATCCTTAGATTATTTATTAGACTTAGAATTTGAATTTGTATGAATAGAACATTTCTATAAATAATAAACAAATTGTTTTTTCATATTTCATAATGTCTCAATATATAAATATATTGACAATATATTCTCAAAATTAAGTGAATATTCAATTCTTCTCACAGTATACATAAAAATAAACACTGGCTGCCCACTCATTCCCTGTAATATTATTGCCATATGTCTAACATGGTTCTATCAAAAATAAAAAATCTAAAATTTTCCTGGGATATCTGGAAAACAGAAATGAAGGAAAAAAGGAACAGCAAATTTTCAGCATTTAACATATGTCACAACAAATCTATATACACTTTTTTGCTTAAGAGTTTATTTTTATATAGTCATATTATTAGAAAAAGTAACCACAATAAGTATAGTTTTTCAGTATAACTTGGATAATTTGACAGTTCAGCTTGCTAAACACAAATTAACCAAGGCTGTATCAAGATTTGCACACACACACACATATATATATATATATTTATATTTACCTTAGTAAATTTTGATAGAAAATCCCATTATGTAAAAGAAGACAGAAGCTTATTACTGTTTAAAGAAGGTGTGGACAAGAGATTCTCTTTACTTGGCTTCCCCCATTTCCAATGGTGTTTTTCAAACCCTACAGTGCCATGGACAGCTCTATAAACTAAGATTGAAAACCACTGCTGTAAATTTGTTTTCACTACTAAAATTTTAGATTGATAAGGCTGCAAGAGATAATGGAGTTTGTAGGCTCTCAGTCTCTCTTAGATGCCAAGACAATTGTTACTTAGCTAGTTTATGGCAGAGTCAAGGCTGGTCAACAAACAGATTTATTTTCTGTCTTTTCTGTTAGTTAACTGTTACAACTGCTGCCATAATAAAATAAAATATATCCAAAATAGCAGAATCAAAATACATTGCAAATAGAAAAATAAACATTCAATTTAGGATTATACATTAAGTACATTTTAAAAATTTCTTTATTTCTTTTTTGAGTCAGAGTTTCACTCTGTCACCCAGGCTGGAGTGCAGTGGCAAGCTCACGGCGACTGCAGCCTCAACCTGCTGGGTTCAGGTGATCCTTCCACCTCAGCCTTCCAAGTAGCTGGAACTACAGGCATATACCAACAATTCTGGCTAATTTTTTTATTTATTGTAGAGATGGGGTGTTGCCTACTTGCTCAGGCTTGTGTTGAACCCATGGACTCAGGCAATCTTCTCATCTCTGTCTCCTAAAGTGCTGGGATTAAAGGTGAGAGCCACCACACCCGGCTATTTCTTTTTTGCTGTTAAGTTTTTCAATCAGAACATTTTTGTCACAATTTCAAAATGATTTTCCTTCTCAGTAAATTAAGTTATGCTAACAAGATAGAAATACCAGTTGTTATTTACAAATTTCCCTCACTGAAATTTTTGTCAGGGTACTTTCTTAATCTAATAAAAAACAGTCCCAGTCCAGTATTTCTTTTACAGCCATGTTTACTTGAGGTACAGAATATATTACTTGTAATAAATTAAATAGAAATTCTATAATTTTTAAATAATATCTTTATAATGTCCTCGTTTTATCTTGATTATTGAGTCAACCTTAATTTTGTTTTTTTACCTTCCTTGTTAGAATGTTGACTGAGATTTCCCCCCTCTTCATGACAAATTTTGGTGTTCAAATTTTATTGTAATGATAAGGAGAACAATGAAAAAGGAATAATGAGAAGGTGTTCAGCCATGTATTATTCACTCTCTCCGAATTTGATAGGATTGTAACTTGTCATGGCAACTAAATTTTATCAATAACCCTGTGGAAAATAAGAATGGTGATTTATTTTCAAATTGGAGCCTAGATTACCTTGGGTTCTCAAGGTAGTGTCTAAATTCTTTGTGCTTCTCTTTTGCTGATTCACTTTCTGTTTCTTTGTGCTTCCTCTTCTCTGACTTTTTATTTAGGAAGGCTTCATGTTTAAACTGTTGGCGGGATCCAATTGGAATGAAAATTCTGTAAGCCAATGGGCGAATAGAATATGCAAATAACATGATTCTGTAAGCCAATCAAAATGTGTCATGTAGAGATCATACTGGAAATCCTGTGACTTCTGCAGTATTCAACCAATGAGGAACCAGGAGAGAGACCTGCGTTTTAAGGATAGAAGTGCTGGTTCTTCCTACTTTGGAAAGTGCCTGCTCACCCTAGAAACACCTGTTCTAGCAAGAACAATATTAACGCTCAGCACAGTGGCTCATGCCTATAATCCCAGCACTTTGGAAGGCCAAGGTGAGAGGATTGCCTGAGCCCACAGGTTTGAGACCAGCCTGGGCAACTTGGCGAGATCTCATCATACAATAAATAAAAAAAAATTAGCTGGACATGGTGGCATGTGCCTGTAGTTCCAGCTACTTGGAAGGCTGAGGTGGAAGGATCACCTGAGCTCAGCAGGTTGCGGCTGCGGTGACCGTGAGCGTGTCACCGCACTCCGGCCTGAGTGACAGAGTGAGACTACAACTCGAAAAAAAAAAAGAACAATATTAAAGATCTGCTTCATTCCACCGATCTCTCTGTCATTCTTTAACGATGAAATTGAGGAGGATTGATTCTGTCTCCCACATCACCTTCCCAGTTTTTTTCTTTTTTCTTTTTGAGTTGGAGTCTTATTCTGTTGCCTAGGCTACAGTGCAGTGGCATGCTCATGGCCACTGCAGTCTCCACCTGCTGGACTAGAAAGATCCCACCACCTCAGCCTTCCAAGTAGCTGGAACTACAGGTATGTGCCAGGTCTCACCAGGTTGCCTAGGCTAGTCGCAAACCCATGGGCTGAGGCAATCCTCTCACCTCTGCCTCCCAAAGTGCTGGGATTACAGGCATGAGGCACCATGCCCGGTTCCATTTTTTACAATCCACGCACATATGAGAGAGTTTATAGGCTAGTATTTACTAGTAATGTAAACAAAACTGATTCTAATGAAACAAGATATGCTCACAAAAATATTAAGAAACCTAATTTACTACTGTGCACATTTTAATAAGAAATTGGGTTTCTGCTTTTGAATAACTTGTCTTTTTGTTACAGTTATTGCTCTTTGTAATCATTTTTTTTAAATTAGAAAATATAGTTTATTCAGAAAGTAAATTAGAGAGAGAGAGGGGGAGAGAAGATCACTTCCCCAGGTAGGGAAGGGGGCCAAATTCAAGAAATGTGGCGACCATAGCTCAAGAAGACTTGTGGGCACACCAGAGTTTACCAAAGCAAAAGCCTCTTTGGTAATTATTATATTAGATTGTTTTAAGGTCAAGATCATTATTTTATGTAACATTAGTAAAATTTTGCAAGAATGAAATTTGTATTACTCTACAAAACAGCAGGACCATCCTGAAGATAGTGCTCACCAAAAAAGTGGCAATGAACCTAGCATTGCTTATTTGAAAAATATTTCTTTCCAAAATACATTCTACCTAGGAAGTATGTTTACAGGACCTAAAAAATAAAATTTACATTTGGTACCAGTATAAAACAAGCATCTTTCTTTTCTAAAAATAATATTCTAAAAGGAAATTACAACATATATAAAATAATGTTTTTGAAATACTTTTATGATGCAAATTTTATTACAGGTGAAGTGTATATGAGTCCAAAATATTTCAATTGGAGCTGACTTTACTCTCAGTTGGTAGGGAGATATTAGACTCAGGTCTAGCTTGCTGGACTCAATTGTTTATCTATAAGCATCAAGTCCAATACAAGCTATTACTGGGTTTTAGTTTGAGTCTGTACAGAAGTGAATTTTTTGTTACTCTTGATTGTGAAGATGCATTCTTAGAGTGCCTTGAAACTATATGACACTTATCAAATATTTAGAAGAGAACTAACAAGCTTCTGAAGACATAGTTTAGTCTTGTGAAACTAGCAGTGAATATCACTTGTCACCTTTTGGTTATATGAACTTATATATTTGCATAAATGCATTGTATTTGACATTTCTGGTACAATGAAGAAACGTGGAGACAAAATTTTATTATGCAAATAAGTAATTTGTTAAGGTGAATATAAGAAAAGTAAAAAGTTAAGAAAACTCAGTTTTAAAAACCCAAATTCAAATATCTTAGATCACATCCCATTGAGTGAACTTGACTAGTCTAAGAATCAGCTGATCCCCTCCAAAAACATTCTATGTGCATGATTCATTATAAAAAAGAATACATGAAAATAGAAAACTATAGAATATTATGTTAGCAAAGACACATTCAATCCTAAATATAACTTGATTAAGCAATTAATCAGAAGAAGACTTAAAAGTTAAAATATACCAGGATTTAATGAAAGAAAATATGGGTGATTTAATATTAGGCAATTAGTTAATAATTCACAAACTGCAGGGCAAATAAAAATACATTAATATATTCAGAAAGGAAAGTGTTAAAATTATTTTATTAAAAACTTTGTAATCTAGGAATGGAGAAGGAAATGTATTTATCTTGAAAATAATATATGTCTAATTTGAGCAAATTACATTAATTTGTAAAATAAATAGAAATATACCAATTAACATAATGATCATAAAAACAACATTACAAGTTTTATTCGATATAATTTGGGGAATTGTATTCAATTATTTAGGTCAGTAAAAGTGCAAAAAAGTACATTTTTTTTACTTAGTCATTTTTTAATTTAAAACATCAAAATAAAGCTGGGCGTGGAGTCTCAAGCTTATAATCCCAGCACTTTGGGAGGTCGGGGCAAGAGTATTGCCTGAACTCAGGAGTTCAAGACCCGCCTGGGCAACATGGTGAGACCTCGTCTCTACAATAAATCAAAAAATTAGCTGAGCACGGTAGCGCGTGCCTGGGTTCTGGCTACTTGGAAGACTGAAGTGGAAGAATCGCCTGAGCCCAGCAGGTCGAGATTGTCGTGGCCAGAGTGTGCCACTGCACTCCAGTATGGGCGATGGAGTGAGACTCCAACTCAAAAGCAAAATTAAGCCATTAATTACTTTTGAAATAATAAGTAACTTGTAATAAAATGGCTGGTTTAAAATTAAATTTATATATTATAATACATTTTTATAATTCTGGAGCAAGAATGAAGACATAAACAATAAGTGCTAGAAAGCAATACTAATCTTCTGTTATTTTTCTTTTCTTTTTTTTTTTTATTGTCAGAGTCTTACCCTGTTACCCAGAGTGGAGTGCAGTGGCATGCTTATGGCCACCACTGCCTTGACCTGCTGGCCTCAGGCAATTCTTCCACCTCAGCCTTCCAAGTAGTTAAAACTACAGGCGCACGCTACCATGTCCAGCTAATTTTTTGATTTGTTATAGAGATGAGGTTTCGTTAAGATGCCCAGGCTAGTCTCAAACCCGTGGGCTCAGGCAATCCTCTCACCTCAGCCACCCAAAGTGCTAGGATTATAGGCATGAGCCACCATGCCTGGCCTGTTATTTTTTTTTTTCTATCCTAGTATTTATTTAATATGTTTATGCATTTGTGTGTGCTTTTGTTTGTGCTCAAACACATACATGTATACAGGAATAAAAAAGGTACATCAATACAATTGTTGAGCTGATATCATTTTGTTTCTCATAATAATGACTTGTACATTTTCATTTTTGATAGTGTTAACTTTTTATACTGTTCTTATTTTGAATTGATTATATTTGTCTATTTTTCTTCTGTTTGGTTAGGGATAAATTTATTAACATAACTAACTCTTTCACTACAGTAATTGAAAACATACCATTGAACATTTATTTATTTATTTATTTATTTTTTCATCATCGGCAAAAGACATTAACAGACACTTCTCAAAGGAAGCCATTGAACATTTATATTATATCTTCTTAGTTGTTGCCTGTGATCAATAATACTGGTTATAAATCTCACTAATTTTTCTCTATGCTCTTGGCAATAAGAATTTAATTCAGTAACCATTCATAGATAATTTTATGAATGAATATTTTTAACATTTTTCTGTTAGTGTATTTGAGTATATATTTGATAAGTTTATGGCTAATGCCTTTCTCCTTTTCTTACAGTGCATTCAAGTCTTAAACATAATAGAAATTTTACTTTTGTGTGTTTTTGTGAGAAAGGATCAATTATCACTTTTTATTTCATAAGCATAGCTAATTACTTCAAAGCTGTCTGTTATTACTTTTCTTTTTTTTTTTTTTTAGTTATTTGTCCTGCTATTTGTATCATATATCAAGGTTCCAAGTATACATGTCCACAGTACACATTCTGTCAAAAAAAATTTCATCAAACATGTTAAAAAGGCAAGAAAGACAGTACTCAATACTATTACATCAGGGGAAAGAGATTGAATTAAACTCTGCGAAAACAAAAGGCAGGACAGTTTTTAAATGCTGGGGTCAATTAGTAAAAAAGTAATGGAGGACACTGGGGGAAAGGTTGGGCATTGTGATTAGGCCTTCTGTGTTTGCTAATTGGTGCTTTTGAAGTTAGTTTCCTGCCCTCCCACAGAAACTGAGAGAGGCACTAACTTTCTTGGTAATTAAATTTTAACAAATTGGCTCTTGGGTCCTTGAGAAAGACATTTCTCAGTTATAAAGCTGGCAAGAAGCTGAAAAAAGATGTACATATCAAGTGAGCAAAGAAAATATATCTAATTATCAGGGTTTTTTTTAATGTCAAAGCGGTAAGAGAGACAAAGAGACAATAGTCAGGAAGAAATCTGTCTAAAATGTCGTCAGAATGGGTAATTGTTAAAGACATCTTGTTCAGATTCTTGTTCTATTTCTTGTCCATTGCTTAGTGCTCCTCATCTGAACTTATGGCACATTGTTTTGGTAATCATAGCTTTATAGTAGACTTTGAGATCTGTAAAGGTGTCTATCATTCTCTGTAATCTTCATTCTAATATATATGGGCTATAATTTAATTGCTAGTATTTCATTTTATCTGAAAAAATGGTATATTGAGTAAAATTATAATTCTTTGTACTATATAAATTACTTAAACAAAATGCACATATTTATGATATTTGCTCTTGAAAATTATACATCTCTACTTAAATCTCTTTCATATCCTTTTATTAGATATTAGGCTTTGCTTCCACAAAGCTTTTTAAAATATGTTTTTACATGTATGCAAGTGAGTGCTTTTGTTTAAAATTGATTTGTGAGGTGTTTTCAAAGTAATGTTTATTTAGACCAATAAACATACAGAAATCTCACTAGCTATAATGCTATCAAAATCTTGTCTCTTGTTTATAAACAAAATGCTGCTAATTAAAAAATTATTTTTTGTTTATATTAAACATGTTAAATAATCAAATTAGTTAAACATGTTTTATATTTGTTTCCAAATATTTTAAAGAATTTTTGTTTTAAAATTCTTGTTTTAAAGAATTTTAATGTATTTTCTAAGAAGGAGTGTGTGCGTGTGTGTGTGTGTGTGTGTGTGTGTGTGTGTGTGTGTAAAGAGGTCACTGCCCAAAATAAATATGTACTAGAGGTCTTGCTTATTTGAAACAGAATCCTGTTTCTAACACTGTGTTAAACACTGGTTTAACAACTTTCTAGTTGCTATAGTCTTATATGTACTTACACATGTATACATCCATACACACATCAAATAAGAATAAGAAAATTACAGCACAATGCTGTTGTTTACAAGTAGTTATTGCTATGAAAGTCACGATTATCTTTTGGGATGTCAGAATAAAACATGGTATACTGGTTGAGGACAAGCTTTTTCAAGTCTAACTCCATCAAATAGCAATTTCAGTGTAGGAATATTCAAATGAATTTTATCCATAAGTAAAATAAACTTACTCAAAGCTTTTAGCCCATAAGTACTTACTTAACTACAGTATTATTATTGTTGTTAGCACTGATATTATTGTTCCTTATTAGGCATTGATCTCTACTTCCTGTGTTAATTTTTCCTCTCTTAATTTTAGAAAGAATTATGGAAGCCCCAAATCTCTTTTGTCTCAAGATGAAACTAGCATTTTTAAGGGCACCAAACTTTTATGACCCAATATATCAAAACTCAGTTGTGCTCCTGAAATGAACTCCTCTCTGCTCACAAACTTGAACACTTAGGCTGAAGAAAAAAAGAAAGTTAAAAGGAATGAATTGGATCTGTCATTTATTAGATCCTACAAAAATCATAGAAGCACTGCCAAATTCTAGATGGCATATGCGATATAAAGAAAATAGTTTTCTTTCTTAACACTGATTATTTTCAATAGGGAACTCTTATCTCCTATTGGAAGATAAATAATCTGAAAAAATGGCATAAAATTCTCAAGGTTATCAGTAGCAATATGATCAAAAAACAAGCATGCATTTATCTGTTCCCTGGTGTCCAAATTACTATGCCGGTATAGCCAACTTGATGGGTCATGTCATCCCCCTCAAAAACAGTCATTCCATTTTAAACATTCTGGGAAGTCGTGGAAAAAAATGACTTTGCATGGTGCTGATTAAATATGGACGTATTTTTGTTAAGTTGTAGATATGCAATTGAAAAATTAGAAAAGGGTTAAGAAAGCTGAGTAATGTTGAGAAGTGTTTTAAGAGTTGTTTTTTTCTTTATGTCTATTTTGCTGAACTCTTTACTATGCATAATTGTTTTCCAAATTGCTATTTAGATTGTCTAACACATATCTTTAGTATGTCGAAATGATTTCATATTTACCAAACCTTTACAAAATATATTTCATATTTGTGTGTATGTGTTTATTTTATTGTTTTAGATTGTTCTCTTCATTTTATATATAAAACTAATGAGGTACTTGTTATCTTTCAAATTAAGTGAAAAACTTACATAGGTCTCATTCAACACTTATTATCTCATGATCTTAAATAGAGGCATTTGACAACAAAGAAAAAGCATTTAACTCAATTTCAGACATTTAAAAAAATTATTATATTGAGATATTTGCCTTAACCTGAAATGATCAAATGTAAATAAAGTTCTTTGGATATCATTACTTAAACAGAGCACAAAGTAAATCATGTCTTGAATAACCAGAAGCCAGAATAGTGACCTTTTGTGATACACACACATACACACACACACACACACACATACATGCAGATACACACACACATATATAATATTCATATTTCACAAATACTTTAAAAAGCATAGTAGCTACTAAAACATGCCCTTTGATTGATAGAGTGAACCCCAAATTGTTTTTGTAGCAATTTTTCTTATTTCTTTATCTACAGAAAATAACTCAGTGGCAAATTTAGCAGAGAAGACAGTTTATATGGGTGAATTCTATGCCCCCTGAGCAATTCTTATATGAGTCTCCACATTATAAAGGCATGACTTATGTGAAGGCCATTGTGATTTCTATTGTTAGAATAGTAATTTGTTTCAGTGCAGAATGACTAGTAGCTCTTATATAGTTTGTGAGCTATGGCAGCAATAATAGGGAAACATTCACATGGTCCATTTACAAGATGAGGTTGCATAAAGTCCATCTGATTACATATAAGTGGTTATTAGAATAGGTTCTCAAACAAGAGTCATAAGAGAGCTACAAATTTTTCAGCCATCTATTTTTCAAGTCATTTTATGAGAATTGCAGTTTCATGCATATTGGGCACTTCATTGTCATTGACTTTGAAACAAAATAAATGGCACATTCATCGGCCAGTTACAGACTTCTTAGTTCAAGTGTCAATGCAGTCTGTGCTATTAACAAAGAAATATTAGAAAAGGAAAATAGCCATTGATAACAATCACTTTCTTTTTGACTCTATAAAATAGGAATGCTAATTCACTACATATATCAGAAGCTATTATAAAGTTCTAAAGACAGACATGTTTTGTTATGAGAAAGACATGCTGTAATTTATCAGCATAAAGCCTCAAAGTACTGTAAGCCCTTGGGTTGCTGCAAAAGAAAATTGCAAACATGCACATACAAAACTCATCAGAGTATTCATGTAGAGAGACAAATTTAAAAGAAAGTTGTTTTTGTCATGCCAAGACACAATGGTCTAGATTCCTTAGAATGTGTTTGCTCATTCATTCATTCTGTTTTAAGACCTCTCTCTCCCACCGTGATCCAAAGGCAAAGTGAACTCACAGAGAGACACTCCTGGAATATTGAGAGTGCCTGTGGTTTGAGAAAGGCTTCCAGTTGGCCTGAGTAAGGCACTGCTGACAATTATCTGCAAATAGCAGGTGAAGACCCAACTAGAAACTTTCAAAATTCAGTTGTAAAAAATACTCTAAAGGTTGTATTTCTTTTCATTTTATTTTGAAATTAATGTTAACCAAAAGTTTCCACTAAATATATGGAATTAGGTTGTAGTAGTTTAAAAGTGCATAAGCATATCAAGGTGTAGTTACTATAAAAGTGATGTTAAAGGAATGGTTGCTCACCTATTTTATAAAGCCATTTTTTTTTTATTACTCATGAATTTTTTTGAAAACATTCCTATTAGATATTTATGTAAATAGAAAAATGTCATGTATTTAATTTATTTATGAACTGAATTATTAATGCCAAAACTGCATTTTAGTTGCACAATTGAAAAACTAAGCTTTCACATTATTAAGATAGACAGAAATAAAGGGGTTAATTTTTAAAATATCTTCTAAATAATCATTCAGAAAATCAACAGTAAGAATAACTCCAATACAGAGAGTAAAAGAAAAATTTAGGGGCTACTGGAATATTTACTTCAGACACCAAAATAAGTTTGATGAAAAACAACAAGTGATTAATGCAAATTAAAATCCTGAAAGTGAAAAGTTTTAGAGATACGTAGAAAGCAAAGATTCTACCGCTTTTGTTGCTGCTGGAAAACAAAAACTTTCAGGCAACGTATTAGAACCTAAATTAAAAACTATTTTTCCCATATGTGGTAGTTTTAGTGTCCTCTCCAAGATGTAGAAAGGCTAGCTATCTTACCTTATCACTAGGTGTCATTTTTCTAGAATCAAAGAATACGTGCTATTCTTTTAACACAGAGACAAAAAAGGAGAATTAAAGTAAACTTTTCATTATGAGTATAATTATCTTTTAAAAGCTACTGTATTTTATGAGAAAAAATGTGTTTTCATCTTGTTGTTTCTCTATGTTATATACACAGGGTGTCAAAAAAAAGGTATACACATTTTAAGAAAGAAAAATTTTTATTTAAGTTGCAGTACTGTCTTGCCTGACACATGGTGATGCTAGCATTCATTTGATTAATGCTATCTTTTGAGTGAACATTGTACTACATATTTCTCCTGTAATTCAATTCAACTTCAAAAAATAATACATATACAGTATCTCTTAAAATGCGTATACATTTTTTTGGGACCTCTGGTATTTATTTTGCTTTTAAGTAAAGATCTTAATTAAAATTCAAAAGTTCATGTGTGCTTTATAGAGGTAGTACTAAATTGCACATGTATTTCATGCATTTAATAAATGTCTAGTTAAAATAAATTATAGCCGGGCTCGGTGGCTCAGCCTGCAATCCGGTGCCTTGGGAGGCTGAGGTGAGTGGATTGCCTAAGCCCGCGGGTTCGAGACCCGCCTGGGCAAGCGAGACCTCATCTCTACAATAAATCAAAAAATTAGCCGGGCATGGTAGCGCGCACCTGTAGTTCCAGCTACTCAGAAGGCTGAGGCAGAAGGATCACCGGAGCCCAGCAGGTCGAGGCTGCGGTGGCCGGGAGCGGCCACTGCACTCCAGCCTGGGCGACAAAGTGAGACTCCAACTCAAAAAAATAAATAAATAAATAAATAAAAATAAAAAATAAAATAAATTATAATTAAATAATTAGCATGCACAACCAAATTCTAAAATATAAATGATCTCTCAAAATATAAGTAAATATTTTGCAATATACAGAATGTCAAGAAGACATTCACTTATATTTCCTTATATTATTTTTCTACTAAAATCTATGAATGGCTAATATATAGACACAATGACTCTAAAAATGCACAATGTGAATTTTCTAAAATCATTTGTAACCAATTTATATATTCCTACAGCTATATTAAATATATTAAATAAAATACTATACTTATAATTTATTATAATTATAATTTATTATAATTATTCACAAATCTGCATATGTTTGTAATGATATGGCAATTGTTATTGTCTCTAACAAATCATTCAAAAACAATATCTAATATTAATAAAACAACTCCCAAAACATATTTTCTACAAGGAACATAATTTAAAATCAGCTTATTTAGTTGATTCCCTTGAAATTGATTCTACAATGGAAAAATATGATTTTCATACTTTACAAATATGCCAAATAAGGCACAAGAAAAAGGTGGTCTTGTTTTCAAAATTGTTGATTTAAAATGGGAGTTTTTTTTAATTTTTTACCTAAACTCTCCTTTGTTATATATCTTTAAAGTTAAGTAATGTTTTTTTTTTTTTCAGTACATAAATCAATATAGTAGATACCTGAAAATAATAATGCTAATTTGAAATGAGATAATATGAGTACTTATGGAAAATTTGGCATAGATTAAATTATAAATTTACATATTATCTCTTCATCCTAAATAATTCAGAGTCTCTAATAGTGAGAAAGAAAAATTTGTTCCCTTAAACTTTCTTTAATGACTAGTGAAGCATAAAAACTAAGAATTGGGGAATAAAATATACATTTCCTGTGTAAAAGAATTCTAATTAATGTAGATGCTTTGCCTGTAGTGAAGAGGAACATAAAACTCCAGTTCTTAAGTGCAGATTGTGAATAGTGATTTCAAAGAATACAGTATAAAAAGGTTTTAAAAAGGTCATTTTACAATGGAGAAACCTGACAAAAAGTACCTCAGCCATGCAATGAAGGTTAACATCAATGCTGAAAAATCTGTTGATGGTGTATGTCCCCTTATTGTAATGTGATGAAAATGTCTCTTCATTTTTGTAGCTGTCCTCTCCAAGACCTATAAACAGTCTAATTCCAAGAAAGACAATAGATTCCATAAAGAAGTATCCTACAAAATGTCTTACCACTCCTCAATATACCACTCATTAACACCCTCAAGGGCATCAAAAACAAAAACAGTCTAATAAACTGTTTTAGCCAAGAGAAGTCTGAAGGGACATGAGAACATAAGTGGAATGTTTTAACCTGAATGTAACACTGGTTACAAAGGACATTATTTATAAAGAAATTGGAACAAACCATGGACTTTAGTTAGTAAGTATGTATTAATATCAGCCCATTATTTGCAATAAGTAAATCATTCTAATATGTAATGTTAATAACAAGAGAAACTGGGTACATGGTATATAGAAACTTTTTGTACTGCTTTAAAGTTTTTCTATAAATCCAAAACTTAGAAAAAAGAACTGGAAGAGACAAAGCAACCTAGGTAAAAGGACAAATGAGAAATCATTACACTGCCTGACTTCAAATTATACTGCAAAGCAATAGTAGCTAAAATAGTATGGTACTGGTACAAGAATAGACAGATAGGTCAATGGGACAGAATAGAAAACCAGAAATAAAGCCACGTATCTAAAACTAACTGATTTTTAACAAAACTGACAATGAGGAAAAGGCACCTTATTCAATAAACAGTGTTAAGAAAACTGGTTAGGCATATGCAGAAGAAGGAAACTGGATTCCTACCTCTCACGTATACAGAAATTAACTCAAGATGGATTAAAGACTTAAATGTAAGATCTGAGATTATAAAAAACTTGAAAGAAAACTTAGGAAACACTCTTCTGGACATTGACCTAGGCAAATAATTTGTGACAAAGGTCCCAAAAAGTGATCATCACAAAAAAATAGACAAATGAGACTTCATTAAACTGAAAGCTTCTGTACAGCAAAAGAAAGAATCAACAAAGTGAACAGAAAATAGGCAGAATGGGAGAAAATAATTGCAAATTAAGTCTCAGATGAAAGGCTAATATTCAGAATCTACAAGAAACTCAAACAACGCAACATGAAAAAAAAAATCAGAAAAGGAGGCAAAGAACATGAATAGATACTTCTCAACAGAAAACACACAGCAGCCAACAAACATGAAGAAAATGCTCAACATCACTAATCGTCAGATAAATGAAAATTAAAATCACAATGAGATATCACCTTACACCAATCGGAATGGCTATTAGGAAAAATCAGAGAACAACAGATGCTGGCATGCCTGTGGAGAAAAGGGAATGCTCATGCACTGCTGGTGGGATTACAAACTAGTCCAACCTCTATAGAAACAGTATGGCTATTTCTCAAAGAATGAAAAGTTCAATTACCATCTACTCAGCAATACCACTGCTAGGGATCTACCCAAAAGAAAAATCATTATATTGAAAAGATACCTGTTCTCGTATGTTCATTGAAGCGCTATTCACAATAACTAAATTGTGGAATCAACCTAAGTGCCCACCAACAACTGACTGGATAAAGTATTGTATATACACACCATGGAATACTATGCAGCCAAAAAAAAAAAAAAAAAAGACCTTGCAGCAACATGGATGGAGTTGGAGAACATCATCCCAAGTGAGCTAACTCAGAAAACATAAAAACAAACACCACATGTTCTCATTTATATGTGGGAGCTAAATGGCCACCAAGATGTAAATAATAGACACTGGGGACACCAATACATAGGGATGGGGATTGGGCAGGGAATTAGATTTTGGAAATTAAATATTGTGTACAATGTTCACCATCTGGAGAATGGGTCACCTGAGGCCAAATCTCCACCACTACACAATATGCCCATGTAATAAACATGCATATCTACCCCCAAATCTAAAATAATTAAATTAATAAATATTTTTTTAAAAGTTTCTCAGAAAACATATTCAGTATCTTCATCAAATGCTTCTCACAGATTTGGTCAAGTTTTCAGCAGGTTAATAAATATATGTAAGTGTATAAATGTGTGACATTATTAAGAAATTATTCAAATAATTATTTAGTCAAAGTAAATTATGACAAATTATTCAGTCAAAACACATTTAAAGGAATGTAGCAATTTCATTTTAGCTTTTGACACCACACACCATAGCTATTACAACATGTAGGCTTATTATGTTACTGGACTCATTCTCTTCTACCTGGACATGCTCACATACAACCTTCTAATTGGAATCACAAAGCTACAGACATTTCTAAACTTAAAAGAAGGTCCAAAATAATGCGAAATGCATATGACACTTGGAGATGTCTGCAAAAATCTCACACAGTATGTTAGAAAATGTCAGGTGCCTTTGAAATAATTTAGCCATGATATATAAATGAGTAAACTTAAAAAAAAAAACTGGACAAATAGTCGCCTTAAGGTTAAACTCCACGTGTTTATATATTGGGTGACTTTGTTACATATTTTCTGCCCCAGAGCTACAAATGACAGTCCTTTATGAGAAACCTGCAGTTTCTTCAACGGGAGTCTCTGTCCAATACTTCTAAAGCTGTCTTCTTTTTTATTCATTGTCAGTGGACAGAGTAAAAATGGAAAGGAAATATTATGTGCATTAATTTATTATTTAGAAATTGATAGTAATCTTTCATTTTGAGAATAATGAATAATACTTTAGCTTTTATCTTCAGTTATACATATAACCTAACCTTATCCCTCGTATTATATGAGGAAAGTGACATTTTTTTCATAAATAAAACTAACACTATGCAAAATTTAGTCTTAAAAATATATTTCAAAAACAAGCCATACATCTGTGTAGTATAAATTCAGACACCCAATGTTTTGATTTGTACTTGCTCTTTGACAAAACTCAAGTTGATTAGTGTCACTCTCAGTCAGAGCTAGCTGTAGCAGTCCAACGATTTTAGTTATTGTTACAGAAAAAAAAGCATTTTGCCCATTTTGTCAGCATATTTTCTTTATTTTTAAAACATAGCCTGTCCTATTTTATTCTGTACTTTTGTTATGCACCTCCAAGTATCCAACTGGTGAGGATGTCAATTCTTACAAAGACAGTAAGTATAATGGTGGCATACCTTGACTTTCTGGCTTACTTCTGATGATTGTTCCTCTTACATGAATTTGCTGTTTCCAGATCAACTTTACCATCTGTAACCCAGTATCTTGTGCAATATTTTATTTTCAGTTTATCTAAGCATTTTGCCTTCTTTAGTTTATAATCTTTCTTCTGTAATAACTTTACAGTGTACAGAAATGTTAACTTCATAAATCAAGAATCAATAATAAACTATTTTTAATTACAAAATTAATAAAAATTAATGGAAAAGTAGGCAACTTACTTTTGAATACTCAGTTTATACACACTCTCTCTCTCTATATATATATGTATATATATGTACATGTATAGATCTATATGTATATATACATACATATATAAACAAAATGAGATATACTTAATAATTCAAAATTTTGCTTTGGATTACATTATGTTTTAGATCAGGCAAGAGAAAGCAAGCAATAAAAAATTATGGTCCAGTATGCAAATTGTGAAGGGTATATTTTTTTGTCTGTCTGAGAATCTAATTTGATGCCCGATGTCCTGAAAAATAATGGAATAATGTCCCCTTTTGCTCTCTGAAATGTTTAATTTTAGAAGAAGCATTACATAATATTTTAAAAGGAGAAATTTCAGAAATTACATTTTGGAATCATCTCTTTCTCCATTTCCTTAAACCTGAAGATTCTGCCCCCTAAAATGAAAATTGCTTTCCCTCTACAATAATCTATATTATTGTGTAAATTTAAAAAATTGGTGCAAATTCTGATGTCCCTGGGTAGTATTAAAGATCATTCTATAATTATGTGTAGTAAAAATTTTCTGTCGGATATATCTTAGTATAAAAATTCAAACAATACCAGCAAAGTATGCTTATTTAAATTGCATAAAATGTTATTTAAACAAGGAAAATCAAAGTAAATGTAA
Source organism: Tarsius wallacei (assembly GCA_963574415.1). Classification (NCBI taxonomy): domain Eukaryota; kingdom Metazoa; phylum Chordata; class Mammalia; order Primates; family Tarsiidae; genus Tarsius; species Tarsius wallacei. The sequence continues at coordinate 28,068 of CAUYQG010163447.1, forward strand.
CATCTTATTATGAAAAGTAATTTTTATCAATTTCAATGAGTGTTTTTTCTTAGATTTTTAAGTATATAAAAGTATAAATTAGGTGTAAATTACCTCAGTGATAAGCACATGCACAAATTCTCTTTTTAAATTACTTTGAAATGAGTTTTTGATTTATAGAAGATGTAAAAATGTAACATAGAATATACGGTATCCTTTCCCCAGCTTCCCTTACATTACACTTTGTATAATTAAAGTACATTTATCAAAATAGAAACAGTATTTGGACTGCATCACACTGTTAACTATTGGTTACTCCAATGCACGATCCAATATCGGACATCACATTTTGTTGGCATGCCATCTTAGTCTCCTCCAATCTGAGACAGTTTCTCATCCTCTTTATTGTTTCTATGACTTTAACTCTTTTGAAGATTTCCATTCAGATATTGTGTAGCTTATCCCTTGATTTGTGTTTATTTTATGTAGATTGTGGTTATGGATTTGGGGAAGAATACCCTAGGTGATCTCATTACATCATATCAAGGAGTACATGCTGTCAACACGACTTAACCCTGATGACACTGGTTAAAGTGATGGCTGCCAAAACATAGTTACGACTTGCCAGTGCCATACTTAATTTGTTGGAAGCCAAATTACTAAATTTAGCTCACACTCAATGGAGAGGAATTAATCTTTTCCTCCTGAAAGGAGAATTAACAAATATTTTGGAAGTATATGCTAAAACCACTACATTAATTAGAATTATTTTTGGTGAGATATTTTAAGGCTATGCATATATCCCATTTGTTATTAACTTTTTACTCATTATTCCACTAAATCACTGAATCTTGGCTACAACAGTTAATATTGCCTTATCTGATAGCACATTTTCCTTTCTTTCTTTGCTTATACATTTATTATTTAGAAATCTTCAGCAAGGAATAAAATTTATTTTATCTCACATTCATATACTCCATTATTTGTTTATAACATGAAGAAATTAAAGACATTTATCTTATTATTTTTGCTATAACGCAATATGAGTTATTTAATTTGTTGCTCAACATTTTTCAGCTTTGGCCATGAGTTTTTTTCTTTTTTTCCCTAATCTTCCTTATTTTATGGGTCATAGTATACAAAGAGATCCCTTAAAAAAACAGAATTTATTTACCCAAAATTGTTGTATTTATTCTTACATATTTAAACTTTAGTTACCTTCAAAGTACTCTGTTTGATGTAATACACCTATTGAGGTGCTTTTTCTACTGCTCAAAACAGTTTTTTTTAAAGCAGAATTTATTGAGAGGACAGAAAAGCTCCTACAGTGTGAGTTTTGAACTTGTCATTTTTGATGTCCTTTAATGATTCTGCCGTCTTTTTTTTCACCTCTTACACATCAGTAAAATGTTTCTCTCTGAGGACTTTCTTATCCAGGGTAATAAAAAAAGTCGTTTGGGGTGAGATTGAGTGAATAGGGTGAGGCTTGGGAATCATGCCACTTTTGGATAAAAACAAAAAACAAACAAACAAACAAAAACCCAAACTGCTGAAGATTCAGTGCCATGTGGGCAGCTGTGCTCCTAAATCATTCATCATTAAATAGGCAAAGTGTTGAAAGAATCTCCACAAACATAAAAATAAAATTCACCGAAGTCGAACACAGCTTCACAGCAATGCTATCTGGTACACTGATGTCAATGGATTCCTAGAATACTTACTTAGCAGATGAAACATGTACTACAAGGGGACTGCCTTTCAAAAAATAATTCTGGGGTTTTGGGGGTCCCCCTCTTATGTTACTTTTCTCAGTCCTAGAGTCAAACATTAAAACAAGCAGTCCTTCATTGTTTTATTTAGAACCCAAGATTTGATGCAAAATTTACCCATTGTTCCTGGGATGTCACTACTTTAAGTTGTCTCAGCAAACAGAACTAAGAAATACATGTATGTCTACAAATTCATGCATATACACACATCTATAATTATCAACTGTCTAATTATATTTGTATATATACACGAGTTCATACCATTGTCTTTTACTCTAGTCCAACAAAAGTTTCATTCATAACTTGATTCTTCACAAGAATTTTGCTATCTCAGGTGTTTCATAAACTAGCCACTTCCTAAATGAAACTTTCTATATTTATTTCATTCGTGTTGATATACTTCTTCTATAATTGTTCTGGTTTTCTTTTTCTTCAGACTTCCAGAAATTTACCTCTCTGTTTTTCAAGAGTCATTGGTCACACTTGTCTTCTTCTCTTTTTCTGCTTTTTCTTTTATGTGCTAGAAAATAATTCATTTCAGACTCCAACAGGCCTTTGTTTAATATAAATACTACTGCAACTTACACATAGCCTCCTAATAAGATGTCCTAATTTAAATCTTGCACCCTCAAACCACCCATACTCCATAATGTCTAAATAATATCTGTAAGTAAAATTCACTCCTCAATGCTTTTTTGATTTTTTTTTAAACTCTTAAGTCTTTTAACTTATTATTTAAAGCTTACCATGATGTTACCCACACAATTTTTCTAGACTTTTTCTGTACAACTACCTACCAAATTCAGGATGAAGTAAAATGTTCTTCTGCCAAAATGCCAAGCTATTTTTTTTCTATTTTTTTCTGATTCTTCTACCTACCCTTATTCTCACACCTATGTAAATGATTGACTTGTGCATCATACCTGAGAATTCACAAAACTGTAAATTTCAACATGGTAAATCTATCTATTTGTGTTAAATTCTTTAATTTAACTAAGCAATATTTTAAAGATTTTACAGTGAAGAATTTTTCTTAATATTTGTTAATTGAGGTTTATAACACAATTTATTTTTCTAATTTTGGTGTTTTGATGTTGCCAATTTTCCTAATTAATTCTGAAAGTCAATCTGTTGATCCTTGGGTTTTTTCAAGTTATATTATTTGCAAGAAATAATTCTTTTATTTCTCTCTTACAAATCTGTGTATAATTTTGTTTTTTACTATATTTTATTAGTTCACTGGCAATGAGTTTCTCTAAAATGTTTAATAAGATGTCTGATCGTGCCAACATTTAAGTTTTATTTCTGATTTCAGGAATAAGGTTTTCAGTTTTTCAATTTTTACATATGCCTTTTGCACTGGATTGATTATATTAATTATTTTTCAGATTAAGAAACAACCTTTCTATCTAAAATATTTCAGTAGAAAATGTCTAATTTTATCAAGTATTTTTCTCTTCATTTTCTGAAATAACTCCTTAGCTTGAGTACCTCATAAAACAAAGCTTGAATAGAACACTTTATGTAATATTACATCGATTGATTTATTGAGTTAGGGGTCTCACTATGTCACCCAGGCTGAAGAGCAGTGGCCTGATCATGGCTCACTGCAACCTCAGCCTCCTAGTCTCAGGCAATACTTCTGCCTCAGGCTTCAAGTAGCTGGGACTACAGGCATGTGTTACCTCCCTCAGCTAATTTTTTTTTTTTTTTTGTAGTGATGCAGTCTCACTATGTTGCCCAGGTGGTCCTGAACATCCTGGCCTCAAGCAATCCTCCCACTTTGACGTACCAAAGTGTTAGGATTACAGGCATGAACCACCATGCCTGGTCTGTAATATTTATTTACTTAAGGTGGATAATCCTAGGGAGCAAGGCTGAGCACCAAAAATAATGAAACAGGAAAAGAAATAGAAAATCCTTAGGACAGTTCAGTCTTACAAAGACTACTGTCAAGACTGATTTTTTTCAATTCTAGGAGATCATTCCCAAGAAGTGAATTGAAGTGACCCCAAGCAGAGATACCTGGAGAGAAGTTGTATCATAGCACACACAGAATGTATAAATCCCCCCAATTTTATTTTTGCACACTCATGGGGACAGATGAGAGCATCATAGTATATTCCCAGACAAAAGACAAGATTATCAGCTAAATTTGAATTTCAGACTAACAACAAACAACTTTTTAGTATTAATATGTTCTTGGTGATAGTTAGAAGATATTTAAACAAAGTAGTATACTAGCATTAGAATTAGTAATAGTTTACTGAAAGTCAAATTAAGCTTGGTGATGCGTATTTTTATTTGCTAAATCATGTATTCCTATTGTATGGATGCATAAATATAGAAGTGCCAGGAGACTGTAAGAAGGTGGAATAAGCACTAAACAGGTGCTATCAGGGAGCAGCTGCATGTCATTTGCAGAAGAAAATAAAGATGTTTTAAAAAATGGCATCTGGCCGGGCTCAGTGGTGTAGCCTGTAATCCCAGCACTTTGGGAGGCACAGGCGAGTGAATTGCCTGAGCCCACGGGTTCGAGACCAGCCTGGGCAACTTGGTGAGACATCTTCTCTACAATGAAAAAAATCAAAAAATAGCAGGGCGTGGTAGTGCAAACCTGTAGTTCCAGCTACTTGGAAGGCTGAGGTGGAAGTAAGGCTGGAGCCCAGCAGGTTGCTGCTGGGGTAGCCTGAGCGTGCCACTGCACTCCAGCCTGGGCGATGTAGTGAGACTCCAACTCGAAAAAAAAGGCAGCTGACAAGACAGGAAAATCTGAGAGGACTAAAGTAATATTAAATAGAGAAATAAGTAATATTAAATAGAGAAATTACATCTCTGTATGTATAAATGTATGTACACATGTATCTTCACTATTCTATTAATGCCAAGGTTTATCAATTGTAGAATATTATTAGGAATAAAGTTCCTGGATTTATTTATTTTCATTACTGTACATTCACTTTATATTTTATTAAATTCTGGTTTTATCGTTAGTATTACCTTCTTCTTTTTAAAAGATGCGATTTCTTATTTTTCTCAACAGTTGAGATGATAGCTCAGAATAGTCATTTTATTTATTTATTTATTTTTTTTATTTTTTTTGAGTTGGAGTCTCACTCTGTCGCCCAGACTGGAGTGCAGTGGCCACTCCCCGCCTCCGCAGCTGTAACTACAGGCGTGCGCTACCACGCCTGGCTAATTTTCTGATTTATTGTAGAGATGAGGTCTCGCCAAGTTGTCCAGGCTGGTCTTGAACCCTCGGGCTCGGGCAATCCACTCACCTCAGCCTTCCAAGGCACGGGATTACAGGCTGAGCCACCGAGCCCGGCAGAATATTCATTTCAGATTTGGAATTCTAATTCAGAAATGTGAGGCTATAAGTTTTCTACTGACAGTGTTTCAGCTAAAGTTTTGATATGTCATATCTTCTTTTCATTCAATTCAAAGTACTTCTCAACTGTTGTTGTGATTTATATTTAACTAAGAATATACCTAAAAGTATGTTTTAAGTCTTAAAATTGCTGGCTTTATATCTTCCTTTTCATTGACACACTGATTTCTATCTTAACTCCACAGTAGTCAGAGAACAAATTACCTATTATTTTGATTTCATATGTTGTTGAAATTTGCACTGTATCTCAGATTTGTTTAATTTTTGAAAGTTACCTGTTTACTTGAAAGAAATGTTATTCTGCAGTTGTTGGATGCTGTGTTTCATATATCTTATGTATATAATTATTTTCTTTTTGTTAAACCTTTTTTATTTGGAAAGATCACTAAGATGGCTTACTAGAAAGTGCTCAAAGCTCATATTCTGCACATAGAGAAATAGAACAACACATAGATAATTGTGCTTTGAGTAGAATATCTAAGGCAGAACACCAGAATTCATCAAGGAATAGACAAAGATCCTCTGAGACATTAAAAACAAAATAAAACAAAACAAAACAAAAAAACCCAAAAAACAAAAACATATAATGGCAGCACAGAGAAGAAACAGAAGACCTGGCCAGGATCAACTAGGAACAAAGAGGGTCTCTCTACCATAGGAAAAAAAAAAAACACACGCCAGGAGACTGCCAACTGACAATCCCTATTGCCAATGTAAGTCCCTGCAATACTAGCTACAGAAGAGCTTAATAATAACCACAGATCCTAAATCTAGTATCTTGAACTGTCTGGTGTCCATGTGGCTGTTTTTCTCCAGCTGGAAAACTTAAGCTCCATTCCCCAACTCCTGGGACACATATACCAATCTGAAAGGGGAACCACTAGTAGAGTCCATCCTGCCCTGGCGCCAAATTGTCCCTGCATCTCCACATCCCTGGGGCTTCATAAATATTCTACTGTCCACACAAAAGACTGTACACTGTTACATCCTTGACTGTACTCAGCAGAACAGCCACTATCCCAACATACAAGCCTTCTTAAGATACAGAAGATGCAGCACCCTACACCAAAAAAGGATAGTGGGAGAAGGCATCCCTAGAACCATAGGAGTCCATGGACAGGCTGCTCAGGAATGGGAACTGGCTCACCTGGTGCCCACCACTACAAATAATCTGACCTGAATCAGCAACAGATCTTCAGTAAGCTTCCAAAGAGCCAAAGATAAGCTTACTTGGTGCTCACCAGCACTGGTAACCATGACCCCATGACTGACAGAGCTGTTTTGGTTTTTTTGTTTTTGTTTTTGTTTTTTGAGTTGGACTCTCACTCTGTTGCCCAGGCTGGAGTGCAGTGGCAAGTTTACGGCCACCACAGCCTTGACCTTCTGGACTCAGGCGATCCTTCCACTTCAGCCTTCCAAGTTGCTGGAACTACAGGCATGCACCACCATGCCTGGCTAATTTTTTAATTTATTGTAGAGATGAGGTTTGCCAGATTGCCCAGTTTGGTCTCGAACCTGTGGGCTCAGAAAATCCTCTCACCTCAGCCTCCCAAAGTGCTGGGATTATAGGCTTCAGCCACTATGCTTGGCCTATGGCTGCTCTGTTTTATGCACTCCAGCCAAGGACCTAAGAACCAACACGCCCAGAATACACCCAGTGACCCCCATTTTCAGCAACACTGTACCACCGCCTTCACATACACCCATAACTTAGGCCACTGAAGCAATTACAGAAACTGCTGAAGTTGAATACAGTCAAAGAAATCACATGATTACTACACCACTGTGTCTACCCAGGTCAAAACCAAAGCAACCTACCCAACCAACACTATAGAACACAAACACACACTAACATTCCAACACATAAATCCCTACAAAAGCTATTCCACAAAATTGAAATAGGCCATTGTCCCAACAAGTGTGCAGAAATCAACATAAGAATCACAAAAAAACAAGGTAACATGGCATTTCCATGATAACACAATAATTCTCCAGTAACAAGTCCCAAAGAAAAGTAAATCCATGAAATTTCTAAAAAGGAATTTAAAACAATAATTCTAAGTAAACTAAGAAAGACACTAGATAATACAGAGACAATTCAATACAATTTGGAAAACAATTCAATGACAAATTCAAGAAAAAAAAGAGCTATTATTAAAAAAGGAAACTTTGGAGCTGAAGAATTCTATAAAATTGAAAATATATAAAATTAAAAGTTTAAGCAATAGACTAGATGAAACAGAAGAAAAAAATTTGAAACTTGAAAACAGTTCTTTTGAAATAATTCAGTCAAATATTTTTTTAAAAAAAAGCCTGCAGGATTTTGGGGACATCATTCATAGAATACATTTCAAATTTCTGGAGTTATCAAAATAAAAAAAAAGAAAATAGGCAACTCCCTCAGGTCCCTTCCCTCTGTGGGAGCTTCTCTGTCCTCGCAATAAATCCTGCTTTCAAAATAAAAAAATAATAAAGACATAGAATAACTATTTAGCGAAATAATAGCTGAAAACTTCCCAAGTCATGGGAAGAATATGAAAACCCGATCCAAAAATCTCAAAAAATTTCAGAGTCAATTCAAAAAGTCCTCTATGAAGTATATGACAATCAAAAGTTCAAAACTAAAATACAAAAAGAGAATGCTAAAAACAGCTAGAAAAAAGAATCGAGTCATATACACGGGATTCATCACCAATAGCAGATATTTCAGCGGAAACTTTGGAGGCCGAGAGAGAATGGGATAGTATATTCAAAGTATTAAAGAACAACACTGCCAGGAAAGAAAATTGTACCCAGAAAAGCTGTCCTTCAGAAATGAAGGATAAATAAAGTCTTTCTCTGACAAGCAAAACCTGAGAAAATTTATCACCACTAGATTGTCCATACAAGAAATGCCTAACAGTAATGAAAAACTTCCAGGGGAGGGCAGGTGCGGGATTGGCAATAGTGGGAATCTGCTGGGGTTGGGGGACACACCTCATCAACAAGGGTACATGCATATCATGAGCATTTGCATACCTAACTCTGAATTATACCCCACATCTTTAAAATTAAAAAAAAAATGTTTTTTTAAAGAAATGCCTAAGATTCTTACATCTTCAAGAGAAAGGATGATAACTACTGACAGGAAAAACATGCAAAAATATATAACTTGCAAGTAGAGCAAATCCACATATGAAAATGAGAAAAGAATCAAATTGTATCACTACAGAAAACCATCAAAACAAGATAAACAATAAGAGATGAACAAAGGAGCAAAGGATATTTAAAAAAAAGAAAACAATCAACAAAAAGACAAGAAGATGGTCTCCTGTGTTAACCAATACTAATCTTGAATATAAACAGTTTAAATTCACCAATCAAAAGATATAGATCAGCTAAATACATTGAAAAACAAAAAACGAATTTTATCTTTCAAGACACATAAAGACTAAAAGTGAGAAATGGAAATAGGTATTACACTAAAACAGAAACCAAAGTAAGCAAATAGTTATATCAGGCAATAAACACTTTAGGTAAGAGAGTGTTAAAAGAAAAAAGAAAGTAAATATATAATAGTAAAATAACTAATTCAGCAAAAGAATATAACAACTATAAATAAATATGCACCCAACAAAATAGCAACTCAGATATATAAAGCAAATGCTATTAGATCAAAAGGAGATCTAATTATTACAATACAATAACAGTTTGGAACTTCAATATCTCAATTTCAGCACTGGACAAATCATCTAGAAAGAAAATCAACAAATAAACATCAGAAACATTGGGCTTAACTAGCTCTATAGACCAAATAGACATAACAGACATTTTCATAACATTTTCTATAATAGCAGCAGAACACACATTTTTCTCATCAGCATATGTAATAATCTCCAGAATACACCATATGTTAAGCCACAAAGCAAGCCTCAACACACTACAAAAAAAAAAAAAATCACATCAAGTATCTTCATAAACCATCACAAAATAAAAGGGAAATTAATATAAGAAGAATGGTTAAAACCATATGAATATATAGAAATTAAACAATATGCTCCTTAATGACCAATGGCTCAATTTTGAAAACAATAAAAATAGAAATACATTATACCAAAACTTTGGGTTACAATAAAGGTCAGGCACAGTGGCTCACGCCTATAATCCCAGCACTTTGGGAGGCCGAGGTGAGAGGTGAGAGGATTGCTTGAGCTCACAGGTTAGAGACTAGTCTGGGCAACTTGGCAAGGCCTCATCAATAAATCAAGAAAAATTAGCCAGGTGTGATGGCACATGTCTGTAGTTACAGCTTTTTGGAAGACTGAGGCAAAAGGATCGCCTGAGCCCGGAGGTCAAGGCTTCACAGTGAGACTCCGACTAAAAAAAAAAAAAAAAAAAAAAGAGTGAATTAGTAGAAGGAAAGAGATAATACAGATCAAAGCAGAAATAAATAAAATAGATATTAAAAATTTTTAAAACAACAAAAACAAAAGTTAATTTGTGGAAAAGATAAACAAAATTTTTAAACCATTTGCTAGACTAAGAAAAAAAGAGATAATATGTAAATAAATAAAATTAGAAGTGAAAAAAGACATTAAAACTGATATTAGAAAAATAAAAAGAATCATTACAGACTATTATGAACAATTATACACTAACAAATCGCAAAACCTAAAGAAAATAGATACATTTCTGGATGCATACAATCTACCAAGATTGAACTGGGACAGAATAGAAAACCTGAAGACAGCAATAATGAGTAATGAAATTAAATCAGCCAGAAAGTTTCTCAACAAATAAAAGCCCAGGAGGGAGTGGCTTCAATGTTGAATTCTACCAAAATGTTAAGAAGAACTAACACCTATTCTTCTCAAATTTTTTTCCTACAAAATTGAAGAGAAGACAATTTTTTCCCTAAATTTATTCTGCATTGCCAGCATTAACCTGATACCCAAACCAAACAATAACACAACAGAAAAAGAAACCTATAGGCCAATATCTTGATGAACATAATGCAGAAATCTTCAACAAAATACCAGCAAAATGAATCCAACAGCGCATCAAAAAGATTATTCCTTATGATGATGATCAGTGACTATACATTATTGCAACTAGGCATGCAAAAATGGGTTAATATCGACAAATGAGTAAACATGATATATCACATATACAAAATGAAGACCAAAAAGCATATGATCATCTCAATAGACACAGAAAAAGCATTTAAAAAAAATTCAACATCTTTGTGAACCCCCCCCCAAAACGTCTCAACAAAGTAGGCATGCAAGGAGTACATCTCAACACAATAGCAGCTGTATATTACAAACCCACAATCAACATCATACTGAATGGGGAACAAAGTTTAGTGATTTTTCCCGAAGAATGGAACAAGACAAGGATATTCACTTTCACCACTCTTATTCAACTACTACTCGACACAGTACTGGAAGTCCCATTTAGAACAATTAGGCAAGAGAAAGGTCCTTCAAACTGAAAAGGAGGTATTCAAATTATTCCTGTTTACAGATGACATAATCCAATCCTAAAAAATCTAAGGAAGCTACTAATAAATTCTTAAAATTGATGAATAAGCACAGTATAGTTGCAGGATACAGAATCAACACAAAAAATTTGTAGCATTTTTATGGATCAATCACAAAATAGCTGAAAAAATTAAAAAAGGCAATTCCATTTACAATACCTACAAAAAATACCTAGCAATAAATATAACCTAGAAGATTAAAGATTGCTACAAAGAAAATTACAAAACACTAATGAAGGAAATTGAAGAGGTCACAAAATATTCAAAGGGATTTTATGTCCATGAATAGCAAAATTTAATATTGCCAAAATGACTATATTATCCAAGCAATCTACAGATTCAAGAAATCTCTTTTAAAATATTAATGACATTTTTCATAGAAGTAGAAAAATAATTATGAAATTGACATGAAATCACAAAGGACTTCAAATAATCCAAAACAATACTAAGCAAAAATAACAAGTCTCGTGGTCACACTACCTGATTTCAAAATATGCTACAAAGCTATAGTGGCTGTGTATGACCGCTCATACCTGTCATCTCAGCACTTTAGGAGCTGAAGCAGAAGTATCATTTGAGGCCAGAAGTTTAAGGCCAGCCAGGACAATGTAGCAAGACTTTGTTGCTACAAAAATAAATAAATAAATAAATAAATAAAAGAAAAATAAAAAATATTAGCCCATCATGGTGACACACACCTGTACTGTAGTCCAGTTGCTCGGGAAACTGAGGGAGAAGGATTCCCTGAGCTCAGGAAGCTGAGGCTGTAGTGAACCACATTCATACCACCACACTCCAGGCTGGATGACAGAACTCTGATGCAAAACAAAACAAAAAACAAAGCAAAAATATTCCTATAATAACTAACACAGAATGGTAATGGCATAAAAACAGACTTATAAACCAATGAAACAGAATAGCGAACCCAGAAATTTACTAATTTACAGTTAACTTAGTTTTTACAAAGGCACCAGGAACAGACATCAGAGAAAGAAGAGTCTCTCCAACAAATGATGCTGGGAAAACTGAATATTCACATAAGAAGAATGAAACTAGACTACTATATCTCACCATATATAAAAAAAAAATTAAATGGACTAAAACTGAAATATAAGCCCCAAACATATAAAACTGCTGGAAGAAAATATAAAAGAAATACTTCAGATCGCATCATTGTGGGAAAGATTTTGTGGATAAGATCTCAGATGCACAGGCAAAACACCCAAAATATGCAAATGAAATTCACACTGAAAACTTTCTTCACAGCAAAAACAACAACAACAACAAAAGAACAGTAAATAGGAAAAGACAGCCTACAGAATGTGATACAATATCTGCAAACTATTAATTTAACAGTTAATATTCAGAATATACAAGAAGCTCAAACATTTAAACAGAAAAAATAACCTAATTAAAAATGGACACATGATCTGAATAGACATTTCTCAAAAGAAGATATAAAAATGGCAAACTTGCAAAAAAAAGTTTAACATCACTAATCATCAGACAATTTAAAATCAGAGCAGCAATTAAATATCATCCCATTCCAGTTAGAATGGCTATTATCAAAAAGACCAAAAATAACAAACACTAGCAAGAATGCAAAAGAATAGGAAACTCTTACATACTGTTTTGTGGAGTGTAAATTCCTACAGCGCTCATAGAGAAAAGTATGGAGGTTTCTCAGAAAATTGAAAGTAGTATTAGTATATGATACAGCAATTACACTACTGAGTATATGTCCAAAAGAAAGGAAATCAGTATATGGAAGAGATATTTGTACCTCCATGTTTATTTCAGCACTATTCACAGTAGCCAAGAAACATAATCAACCTAAGTGTTTATCAACAGATGAATAGATTTAAAAAATGTATATGCACACAGTAAAATATTATTCAGTCACATAATAACATCCTATTATTTCCAACAACATGAAAGATTCTGGAAGAGATTAAGTGAAATAAGCCAAGCACAGAAACAGACAAACAAAATATATCAAAGAAGTAGAGAATAGACTGAGTAGACTTGTGGTTATTAGAGTTACTGGAGATGGGAAAGGGTAGGAGGGAGGGAGAATAGGGAAAGACTGCCTAAAAAATAAAGAATTACAGCTAGACGGGGATTCAATTTTAGTGCTCTATAGTATTGTAGAGTGATTACAGTTACCAATAATTTAGTATATATTTTTAAATAGCAAGAAGAGAGGACTTTGAATGACCCCAAAATAAAGAGGTGATCAAAGTTTTAGCTGATGGATATGCTAATTATCCTGATTTCAGCATTATACATTGTGTCATGTATCAAAATATCTCTCTGTACTCTATAATTAGAAATAATTATATGGGTATTAACAATTTTTAAAACATTGAGAAACACAAATACCATTTCAGAATAACAAAAAATTTACACTTTAAGCCACTCCACTATTATCTCTCTAGCTTATGGCTTATAGTTGATGAAACTAGGGCTCAGAGAAGTTAAACAATTTTACTACCTTTACAGAGTTAGAACAATGAGGCTAAAATTTCAGACTTCTTGTATACGACTTCAAAACTCAGGCATACTTACTTTCTTTAATTTAATTAACTTTTCACTGTGTATTGACTAAAAATGACTTGTGGTAACCTCTTTTTCTTAGGTTTTTTTTTTTGTTAGAAAATGTAACTTATTTAGAAAATAAATTAGAGAAAGGGAGAAAGAGGAAATTCACCTCCCCAAGGGGGGAGGGGGCTTTTTTTAGTTTAACAAGTGACTTCTAAAGAGGTTAGAGATAGAGTCAACTTCCATAAATGGAAATTTGTTGATTACTAACTCACTAGATCAGTGTTTTCTAAATTGTGAGGTTAAAATAAATTTAATGGATTCTGACTGGCCTTTAAAAATAAAGAAAGAATAGAATAGAATACCAAATTTTGCACACAATTAACATATTATTTCAGATTTGTATTTATACATATATATATATGTAGGTATGTACTTATGAGTAATATGAAGAAAAATAGATTTCTCACTGTGAATAACTATTTTTAAAAGCCAATGAACTAAATAATGTATTTAGTAACATTAACATTTGATTTGAGTTTGAGGTAAAAGAAGTAAGATTGTGGGGTCTGAAAATATGTAATACTTCTGAAAATAAATTTTGAAAGTTTTAAGAAGATTATAAGTATCAATAATGTCAATAACCATAACAATAAAAACAAAGTCAACCATCTCTATACTTTGTTTCATATAATCCTCACAAAAATCTTGGGAAATAATTTTATCCCTCTTCTACATATGATGTTTACTCTCATACGGAAATTGCATAAAAGTTTGAAGAGATTGCCTAAGATCACTCAGCAAGTAAAAAGGCTAGAACTAGGGTTTTCATTCAGCTTGCTGTATATCAAACTGCAAAGTTTTTCTTAAGCCTTGCTCCCTGTTAAGAGAAAATAAGTGCTACTCTCACAGTGCACTTTTCTAGGAATTAATTTGTATTCTAAAATAAAAAGTATCATACAATAGGGAAATAGCAGAATGTACTCGTTTTCACCATCACTTGAACCATTCCAAGCCTCCTGCACTGAACTGACTCCCTGGTTAGAAACCCATCACAGAAACCACATACAGTTTCAAAATGGATATGGAAAGCTTATTTCAAGGAAGATTATGAAGGGCAAAGCTTTAGTTCATACAATTTCTATAGCAACAGTTACTAATAGAGAGAAAAAAGTGAAATGTCCAACAATATAGTAAACCAGTTAACTATATTTTAATATATTTATTATACCTTAAATATAATAAAATATTAGGCTGGTATTTTAAAATAATGTTATACAAATATTTAATGATAAAGAAATATATTAATGTAACAGGCAGAGAAATAGCAGGATACAAAATAGTTTGATTCTATTGCATTAAAAACACAAAGTATTCCTCACCATTCAAATCTATTTGATGTTTGGATAAGAAGAATTCAGAGAGTGAATCTGGACAGTGAGTTTGGAGGATGCCAAATTATCCAAATCTATTTGGTTGCTGGATTTCTAAAAACAGACAGTAGAAGCTCAGAGAATGAGGGGTTCATGAGAAAATGCATCAAACACTATTTGTTTTGAATTTAGATAGTGAGAGTTCAAAAAAGGGAGTCACACACACAGAAATGTTCATAGGCAAGGCAGGGAGGCACAGAGAAAATGAAACATCCTGAAGTACCAGCAGATTCTCATCACCCAGCACATACACACTATAAAGTCATGATTTTTTTCCCCCCAGCAGAAGAGAAGTTTATTAGTTTATTTTTCTCACTTTAAAGAAGACTGGAGGTGGTCAGTCCAGAAGCGGTGTGGGGCTTCACCTGATCAGGGCCTCAGACTCCTTCTGTGTCGACGCATCATCTCTGACTTCCATTTCCAATATTTTCTCACATCGAGTAGATGCTGGGGCTCCAGTCATTCTTCCAGTCATTCCTCTGGTCAGACCAAAGATGGCACAACCTTTAAGGAAGCTTCCTGAAATCAGATATCCTATTGGCCAAAACTTGGTCACGTGAGTGACCTGCCTTCAGAAATGCTGGGAAATGTGATCTTTATAGCAGGCAGCCATGTTTCTAAGCATGATGGAGGAAAAAGGGAAAGGGCCTTGGGCAGCAGCCAGCAGTCCCTGCCACACTTGCAAGAGTAAATTATTAGATTTTCTATGCATCGTGATGTCACATAAAATAGAAATAATCCAAAATAGGGCAGATTTTAATTTCAAGACACTTTATGGGCTAAAGAACTAAGCAGCAGTTATCCCTAACACATTGCTTATTTAGTCTGCGTTTCAATCCGAAGGTAAAAATGGATTACAATGTGACTCCAAACAAGTCAACCTGCCTCAGTCCAGTACTAGCTGCGTAGCTTCTTTAAACCTTTCTTTTTTTTTATCTGCAAAGTGTTGATAAGCATATGTTCTTTGAATGATAGAGGAAAGTAGATTCCTTTTTTAATTTTCATTTAGTTTTAGTAAAATTAAAAGTATGACTGAGTATATAGTTGAATTTACCTTAGTTAAATGTATATAAGTTGACGCTCCACTTCATTTGTCTGTATATACACATTTGTACATCTTTTATTTTTATATAAGTGACATACAAGAAAATGTAGAAGGCTGTAGTCCATAATATTAACAATGGTTGTCTTCAGATGGTGAGATTAGAGTAGATTTTATTTTTATCAGTTATATTTAGCTGTATTTTCCAAAACAGCTCTATTTTGTAATACCATGAATTAAATAAAATGAACACTGTCGGCAAGGTGCGGTGGCTCAAGCCTATAATCCCAGCACTTAGGGAGGCCAAGACGAAAGGATTGCCTGCGTCTGTAGGTTCAAGACCATCCTGGGCAACATGGTGAGACCTCTTCTCTACAATAAATCAAAAAATTAGCTGGACACGGTAGTGCATGCCTGTAGTTCTGGCTACTTGGAAGGCTGAGGCGGAAGGATTGCCTGAGTCCAGCAGATTGAGGCCGCGGTGGCCGTGAGCATGTCACGGCCCTCCAGCCTGAGTGACAGAGTGAGACTTCAACTCAAAAATAAATAAATAAAATAGAACACTGTTTAGTTTTACCTCTAGAGCTTTTGTTATAGCACATCATGGTCTTCTTTTTTTCTTTGCTAGCAAACCACACCTCCTGTTGTGTTAGGCTGTTTTCTAGAGAGTGCACCTGCTTCTCTTTTTTTGGTTATCTTCTGATTCATCTTCACCACTACAAGAGAGTGACTATTATAGCACTTGAGCATATAACTCTTGTGTACTAGTCAAGATCACTTTGTCGTACACTGAAGGTAAAATGTAATTCTGTATAGACAATATTGTGGTTCTTACACATATATATGAATTAATTAATTATATAAGTATACTAGCAAAAAGTATAAAAAAGGAAGTCTAATATTCATCAAATTACTGAGAGAGGAGAAAGGAAGACACCAGATAGACAATTAGATTAGGGCAGGTTTCCGGTAAAAAACTTCCACTGAAAGTCCCACCAACTGGAATGAAAACACCTATTTCCAGGCTTATGGACTGCCCCTTTCAAGTTTCCTCTTGATTGGTCCTTTCCAACCCCCTCCCAATCGGTGCATTGCAATCCCACACCATGATACCTCTCTGTGATTGGTGCTACTGCCACCCAATCAGCACGTTCCTAAGACTGTATAAACTCCTACTTCTGGCCTCTGGCCAGAAATCTAGTTTCAGAACCGCTCTCGCTAGCCGGGGCTTTCCTATCTCTTAACAAATTCCAACTTACTCACCTACTCACCCTCTGGTTGTCAGTGTCTTTTATTCTAACGGGGTAGGAGCCAAGAACCCAGAACTGCCAAACTAGAAAAGCTGTCGAGGAATAGCAAACAAGAAGAACTGCCGAACTAGAAGAACTACACATGCCAGATTGGAAAAGCTGTACCTGATGAACTGAAGAGAACTTCATCACTCCTTGGAGGCCTGGCTTCCTGGCCCACCAAACTGCCAGAGCTGTAACACTTCTCCGGGCCTGGCTTATTGGATGCCAAACCTGCAGAGCTGTGAACACTCCTCAGGGCTTGACTCGCTGGCCCACCAAGCTGATGGGGCTATAAACACTTTTCGGGGGCTGGTTTACCAGCCAGCCAAACCAGTAGAGCTGTAAACACTTCTTGGGGCTCAGCTCACTGACCCCCCCAAGAGAGCCATAACACTTCTTAGGAGTGCAGCTGTTGGCATCTCTGTGTTTTCAGGTGCCACCACGTTCCCCTATCCAGATGCCATCATGTCCCTGGCCACCAAATGAATCCTGGGCTGTCAGTGCAGCTCAGGGAACTGCAACGTCTCTTGAGACCCAGCTTGCCAACTCACGGGACAAAAAAATTGCATCATTACCTTTGACTTCCTTCATCCCAAATACATTATTTAAAAATCTATTGAGTTAACCCACATCAAAAGTTCACCTACTTTAATGCCAATAATTTATTATTTCTAAAAGTATTATCTGAAAAACAGTTACTAATTACGTGTTATCCTAATACAATCCTGAAGCAGACTTATTTATCTCCCTCTTTTAAATAGTTCAGAAAAATATATATATACAGAGAGAATAATAAAGCAAATGTATTAACAATTAGAGGTACTTGGGGAAGGGTGAAAAGTGTACTTTATATTCTTCTTTCAACCTTTCTGTAAGTTTTAAACAGTTTTGAAATAAAAAGCTACCAAAAAGCCCCAATTTTTTTGTCTGAAAATTTGTTAAGGGAGGTATGAAAATTATCTATGACTATGAATTATTTTGTTTATCTCCATATTTTGACAAATTTTGATTGCTATTTTAAGCAAAATAATTAGATGCTTGAAATTTAGAATTTTTTTCTTAGTGGTGAATTTAATGTGTTATTGTTATAAATTGCCATCTATCTGTCTCTCTGTCCATCCAACTATTCGTATTTTCCCCATTCTGTGTTTTCTAATAGTTGAAAATCTATTAACATAAATCTATAAGCTTTACTTAGATTGTTCACAAAACTTTTTGTGAACATTTATCTTAAGCACTACATTTTAAATAAAAACAAAAATTCTGTCTGTGAATCTTAATTTTTAATTGGACATTTACGTTTATTTTCATGTAACATAATTAATGAGATATTTGGCTTACTTATATCTGCCATTTTTCTAATTATTTTTAGTCTTTTCTCCTTTGCCTTTTTATTGATATTATTTTATAATTTTTTTACTACTGCCTGTTATTTCTTGCTGACATAACATGTCATTTGGGATCACTGCAGTCTGCTCCATAGGAGACTTTTTCATTCTCAGTTCTAAGTTAGAGAAACATCCTCTGTCTGGTTCACGATGTTCTCAGAAAGAAAAAAGTGTTGGTAAAAACTTGTGATGGTTTTTGAAGCTTTTGTTAAAAGGAAACATTTCACTTTCATGGACATTTCACTATTTAAAGTAAGTCCTTGACACCTGATGTCATTGGAGGCAGTCTTCTTCCTCAGGGAGGAGTACTATAAGTCACATTTTAGCTGGCAAAATTTGAAATGGACTCTACAAGAGAGTGTGAATAATTGCAAATATTAATATACTATACTACAGTTTAGTCATTTTACACTGTTATTTGGTTTTAATATGCTAGTGATATCCATCTACATATTTTATGCCATATAAGTACTTATAAGAAATAATTATATATTATAATTTTATAAATTATAATTTTAATGATCTATAAATGGGTATCATTATATATATTTACTTTTATTTTGAAAACATTTTACTTCTCTGACAATACACATGGTGTAATTTTGTTAGACCTGAATGAAAATTATTTAATATTCATTTTATTGCAATACAGTTTGTGATCAATTCTCTAAGTTCTCATTTGTCTAACTTGCCCTATATTATTTTTTAAAGGATACTTTAGCTGAATAAATAATTCTGAAAGAGTAATTATTTTCTTTTAGACTTTTGTGAACATTGTTTCATTTTCTTGTTCTAATTGTTTATTTTGAAAAGTCAGCCATGAGTGTACATATTGCTAATTTGATGATAAAATATATTTTATTTGAAGGGGCTTATATAAGGTTTTTTTTTACCTCTATATTTGACTTTCATCCATTTACTATTTATTGTATGCCTAGAAATAGATAAATATTGAATTCTTATTTATGGGATTCCCAGGAAGTTTTTTATTTCTCAACATTTCATTTAGTATTAGAAAGTTCTCAGTCATTTCTTTTAAACATTTTGAAAAGCTTTAAGAACTACCAAATAGAATGTTTTTTAAAATTAAATTCTAAATTAAATTCTCTCCATTTATTGTGAGCATACTATATGCCAGATTAACTGATATTTATTTTATTTAATTATATATACAATATAAATTTTGTTCTCGTTTATAAATAGAGGCTCAAAATAATAATGTATTATTCTAATTTAAATAGTTTTAGGAGTGTGTCTGAGTTACAACCTCATTTCTTGCAGGCTACTAAATTTATAGTCTTCCTATTAATAGTGTTCAAATTTCTTTGCTAGAATGTTATTGAAATATCATAGTCACATGATCATATAGTCACAATTTTGTACAAGTAATAAAAGTAAAGATTATTTTTAATGTTACATGTTTACTATGTACTACTAACTGTGTTAGAAATCCTATAAATTTGTCTTATCTAAAGTCTCAATACAATGTGCATTGTGCTAACATTCTCTGTTTATAGGTGAAAAATTAGGATTATAGGAATTATGTATCTTGCCCTAGGCCAGATAAGTAGCTAGGTTTATGTGTTATCACAACCTGTACTATTGGACACACTATTGCAATAATGTCAGGAAAAGAAACAGCAAGAAAAAACAAATTAAAAAACTTTAACATTTCTCAACATTTAAAAAAAAAGATGAGAAAAGAGACTGATCTGACAGAATTGGTATCTGATGAACTGATAGCATGGTTGTTAAGAAAACCACAATATAAAGTTAAGTTTGTTCTTTTAAAATTTAAATTTTGGAAATTGGCTAAAGAATTAAATAATTCACTAATGATATAATATTTAACTTACATCATTAAAAATGCCTTTTAAATAGTAGATTTGGCTTCCGGTTAAGATGGCGATGACATAGGTGGAACTGTGAGATTCTCCGAATGTGAGTTCCCCAAAAAGACTCTTGCCCTCCTTTCCCTACCCCCTTGCCCACAGCTAGACACATTGATCCGAGGCCCAGGGACCTCTGGTCCCACGCAGGACCGGCTATTGTGTCCCTGGCTGCTCCTGCGTGGGTAGGAAAGCTCGGGTCTCAGCTCCCTCCCTGGCTACATCAAACCCAGACCGAGCCTCCGGTCACCCTGGGAGGCTCGAGGCACCCGCCCCTCAGAGAAACTGATTCCATTTCTGACTGAAATACTCTGGGAGCAATGTAGGGTCACTTTCGCTGCTCACCGCCTGCCCTTTGGAGCTTTGGAGCTCTGAAATCTGGAGCTCTAGTGCCCTGAATAGAGCAACCAGCTGTGTAACTGATACCCGGGAGGCTCACGCTACCACAGACCATCATAGTCGATTGCCCAGGGACCCAGAGAGAGGAGAAAAAGGATCCGTGAAAGTGAAACTATCACTTTGGCCATTCTCCAGGCAGAGACTCGCGTTGCCCCGCCCATCTATAAGCAGCCTCCACCTGGGTTCCTAAGGTAACATCACTAAACAGAAGACAAAGCCACTCCCCTGGGAACTAAGCAGCAGCCATCTCAGGCTGTAGCTCAAAGTAATCCCATGCCTTGGGAGGCTGAGGGACCAAACCTACATTTTGCTGCACAGAAAGTTTGTAAGATGGTGGGAAATAGGTTCCAGTGGGCTCATACACTGATAGGGGGATGCTGGAATCGGCATACAGATTCTGAATCACAGCTTCCCCCTCAACTAAACCTCAAAACTGCAAAAAGTACAGCCC
>CAUYQG010163448.1:0-11748 GCA_963574415.1 Tarsius wallacei
GACACAAAAAATGGCAGAACCACTAAAAGGCATCAAAACTGACGAGTTCAAAAACTCTTTTGAGCAGCGGAAAAGCGTATTGATTGATGTACTTCATCAGACGAAGAGTACTTTGAAGGTGACTGAAGTTTAATCATGTAAAATATACAATTTTTATAAATAAATTATGTGTTTTTTGAGTCCCCTTAATAGTTTTATTGAACTATAATTGACATTTGATAAACTGCTTGTAATAAGTATACAATTTAATAAGTTTTGACATATGTAGTCACATTGCAATCAAGATAATGAACATATATATTGCCCTTTAAATTTTTCTTATGCCTTGTGTAACCCTTCTTTCTCTTCCTATGTCTCTGAAAATCCTCAATCCTAGAAAATAACTGATCTGTTTTGGTCTCAATAGATTGGTCTGGTTTTCTAGAATTTTTATATAAAGGAAAACATATAGTCTAAGCTCTTTGTTAATCGTTTGAGGCAAATTTGTTTTGCATATCATTATTTTGTCCCTTTATATTGCTCTGTAGCATTACTTTGTAGATGTATGTATTGTAAATTACGTATTCATTTACATATTGATGAATATATTGATTGTTTGCAGTCTTTTTGTATTACAAATATGTATTTTTCTAATGACTGCTTGTATTGAACATCTTATACTTGTTTTCTATCCCTATAGATTTAAAGCATGTCTATTAAAACTTTTGCCCATTTTTAGATTTAATTATTTAAACTTCTAAATATTGAGTAATAAATGTTCTTTATTATTTGAGTCAGGGCTTTTGTCAGATATATATTTTGCCAATATTTTGTCCAAGTTTGCGGCTTGCAATTTCACTTTTATAGCAATGCCTTTAAATTTTTTTTTTTAAATTTTAAATATGTGGAGTACAATTCAGGGTTAGGCATACAAATGTTCATTATGCAGGTACCCTTGCCCCTTGTTGATGAGGTGTGCCCCCCTCCCCTGGCAGTTTCCCTCTACAGCCAATCCCACTCTCCCTTCCCCTGGCAGTTTCCCACTATTGTCAATCCCTTTCTTATAGTATTATGATAATTGTTCAAGATACACTTAAGTGAGAGCATATGGTACTCTGTTCTTTGTTTCTGTGATAGATCACTGAGTATGATAGACTAAATCCATCCAACTTACTGTGAAGTCCATATGTTTGTCCTTCTTTCTTGCTGCATAATATTCCATTGTGCATATTTACCACATTTTAAAAATCCAGTCTGGTTTCACTGGGCAACACGGTTGGTTCCATGTTTTATAGCAATGCCTTTTAAAGAGCAATTTTAAAAAATTGATTTTTTTTTTTATTTTTGCATTTATAGTTTATGTTTTTGTGTCCTATTTAAAAAATTGTTGTCAAACATGAGGTCACTAAGACTTTATTCTCTATTTTTTTAAGTATTAATTTTTAAATTCTTACATTTAAGCCTATTATCATTTTTAATTAAAGTTTTATATAAACTCTGAAGCAATGATTAAAGTTCATTTCTTTCATATGGTATCCAACTGTTGCAGCATCATTTGTTGAATGCTATTCCTAACAAATTGTTTTGATATCTTAATAAAAAAAACAATGGACCATATGGGTGTGAGAATAGTTTTAGATGGTTCATTTAATTCCATTGATTTGATTTTTATCTATCATGGTGCTAATACCACAGTCTTCATTACTAAAATTTCTCAGAAATTTAGAAGTTAGATAAAGTAAGCTTGCAACTTTCTTATTTCTTATATTCTGCTTTCTAAAAAAATGTCTACAAGTGGACATTGTTTTAAAACATGAATCCGTAGAAGCACAAGAAGGAAATAATTGGCATAGCATTTTTCAGAACAATTGTGTTGGCAGGGCGTGGTGGCTTACTCCTGTAATCCCAGCACTTTAGGAGGCTAAGGAGGCAAGATTGTTTGAGGCCAGGAGTTCAAGACCAGAGGCACTGTGATCCTGGAATTGTTTTTCTTTTCTTCTTAGTTCAGAACACAAAAATTTCTGTTACTTCATAAAAGGGGTCCTACATTTAAAGGCTAATAGTCTAAGCCTCTGAATCAGTGTTTTGCAAAATCCGGTCTATACATAGCAAATATGATAATGTATATCATTCTTATTCACTTATCATTTAATTAATGTTATAATAATGCTTCTTAAATTTATAAAATGCTGTATAATTACAAAGTGCTTTTAATGAATTGTTTTATTTGAATCTCACAGTTCTTTTCAAAGAGGCTTTGTATTATATGGTGATCACTTGTCTACCTAATCCTGAATAGTACCCCACATCTTTAAAAAAATAAAAAAGAGACTTTATATTGAGAGTATTACTAGTAGTATAATTATTGCAATATGTATATTATAACACTGACAGCAAATATTTGTTACATATTTATTTTTATGTGACATAGTAGTTTATATAAAATCTTGTAAAGTATAACTCATTGCCTTTAAGAATAAGAATATTTCAAAACAAAATTATTTACACAAATAATACAAACACGTCTTAAAATTATACATTAATATAAATTAGTAAAAAGGTATAGAGATATAAGGTATAGTACCTTATACCTTTATAAAGGTCTAAATTAGTATAAAGATATACATTACTACTAACTAGGAAAAAGTAACTAATAGTTGAGATAGACAGTTATGCCTTATAGGGATTTTTTAAAAAGTAATGATAAGTATTAGTGTGATTGAACTAGCCATGAAAAAGTTTCCAAACTAAGAGGTACATAGATTTATTTTAAAGAAAAACTAGCATGTTGAGAGTCAGAATTGAGAAAGAAGACTTTTTAGGAGATGGTTGTAGTATGAACAAGGGCATGAGGATACAGATATATAATGTTTCTGTTGAGATAGTGAAAAGAATATGCTCTCTGTAGGAAAGAGACTGATTAGAAAAATAATCATAGATTATGCTAGGTTGAAGTAGGCTGGTAAGGACCTTGAGTGCTTTCTCAGATAAAGACATGGCTTCTATTATTACCTGTGTGCTGATAACTCTTAGATCCATGTTTCCAGACCAGAACTCCTTCCTGAATTAGAAATATATATACTTAAGCGTCTGCTAGGTGTCAATGCTAGAGAAATTCTACAAATAACTCAAAATATGCATTTTCAAATTTGAACAATATCTTTTTCACTCAAGCTTGCTCATCTACCATGTTCTCAAGTGTATCAAAGGTGCTATAAATCACATCACCCAGAAGTCCCAGACCTAGTCTCCTCCTTTCTTATTTTCCAGTATAACTCAATTATGTGAATTTTAACTACCAACATCTCTTTATTTTCATTCCTCTTCTCCATTACCATTGCCATAGTCTTCAAGAGATCTTTATTATATCTTTTTGGAAATATTGATGACCTTCTAATTGGTTTCTTTGACTCTAGGCTTACCTGTTCATCAGGATAAATGATCACATCATTTTCTTCACAAAATTCTTCTCCAGAAGCTTCCCATCAGTGATACAATCTTTTATCACGGTCTGTGCCCCATCCACATTTTTTAGCTTCAATTGTTGTAATTCCTGTTCTTTCTCTATGCACCCTGCATGGCTGCCATCCCAACGCATGCATTTCCTTAGACATACCTTCTCTTTAATGGCACTGTTGCTCTTGTCCCGGTGTTCTCTCTAATGAAGTGTCTTCCCTTGCATTCATTTTTCATGTCAAAACTCAATTCTATGCATCTATGATGCTTTTGCTGGTATCTCCAGGTAGGGCTGCTTATTCTTTCTTCTGTGTTCATTGTCACTTGGCCCAGGCTTTTGTGAAAGACTGTGTGGTCCTTTTGGGAAAAACAGTATGTGGCTATTTCATTTTCTTGTCCTTTTTCCTAAACATGATAACTGGCTCAGAGGGAGCATTGAGTGTATATATTTTTGAAGGTCCAAGCTGAATAGATAATAAAGTCAAAAAGTCTTAAAACTTCTAACTTGGAGATGGTGAATTGGAACAAAATGGATAGGGGTGGTAAGTGACGCCGGGAGCCTGACATCAAAGAAGTTTATTCAGAGTGAGGGATGTGGTGGTAAGCACCTGCTTTTTGAAGTCTGTACTTAATCTGCACCTCATTTTTTATGTTATCTAACTATAGTTCCAACACTTTTCTTTTTTTTTTTTTGAGTTGGAGTGTCACTCTGTCGCCCTGGCTGGTGTGTAGTGGCACACTCATGGCCCCTGCAGCGTCCACCTGCTGGGCTCCTGTGATCCTTCCGCCTCAGTCTTCCAAGTAGCCAGAGCTACAGACGTGTGCTACAATGCCCGGCTAACTTTTTTTTTTTTTTTTTTTGTAGAGAAGAGGTCTTGCCAATTTGCTCAGGCTGGTCTAGAACCCTCAGGCTCAGGCAATCCGCTCTCCTCAGCCTCCCAAAGTGTTGGGATTACAGGCTGAGCCACTGAGCTTGGCTGTAGTTCCAACACTTTTGAGTCACTTTCCCAGGCTGGAGTGCAGTGGTACGATCATAGCTGACTGCAGACTCTGAATCTTGGGCTCAAACGATCCTCCTGCACAGCCTCTAGAGCAACAAGAACTATAGGCATGCACTACCATCCTCAGCTAATATATATTTCTACACTTTTTTGGTAGAGACAAGATCTTGCTATATTGCACAGACTGATCTTGAAATCCTGGCCTCAAGTGATCCTTTTGCCTTGGCCTCCCAAAGTGCTGGGATTACAGGTGTGAGCTACTATGTCTGGCCACTTAAAAAAAAAAGTCTGTTTACAGTCTGAGGCAGAGAATAGTGTGGCTGAAAGTCTTAGGGCTGAAATTCCTATTAGGAAGATAAATCAGAGCAGAAAATTCAAGCTCTTGGTTGTCAAATAATAATTACATAATTTTTGAAGGCTTACCTTGGCTTCAATAGTAAGAAGTTATTTGGGAACCCATACTGGAGACCTTACTAGCCCCAAAAGAAAGGTGATGGTAGAGATAAGAGACACAATAAACTGCTTGAGGAAGTCTATTAGTATATTTTTGGAGAAAGTAATTGACCATTGGCAGGGCTGACATTTTAATCACATTTTCTCTTCCATTCACTTATATTATTTAAATTCAGACTGCTGCTATTGAATTGGGACACTGTACTGCCTAATCTTGCTGCTTGCTGAGTTCACCTGGCAGTTAAGTATTTTCAATGCCTTTATCGTTCTTTTAAAAAAGTGTAATTAAATGATTCTTAGCCTTTGGCACAATTAACATTTTCTTTACTTTTAAGAATGGAGATAGTTCAAGATACTAAATTTAGTTGCTGTCATAGAACAGTATAATAAAAGAAAGAGGAAAAGGCTCAAAGGAGGTGGTATTAGTGGTGGGAGAAAGAAGATGTCAAGATGTCAAGTAAAGTTTTTATGCCAACTGCCTTTTTGGTCTTTGCATACATTTTAAATTTTCATAGACTTGTCACTTTCCACCTAAAAGCAACACAAAAAAATGTCTCCAGAGTTTTTGAGTGGGGGGCAAAAGACAATCAAAGTGGAAAACAAGGAACATCAACAGTAGCACTTGGTGAAGGCTGATGTGAAATAGATACGTCAAATAAGCAAGGCAACAGGAAAGTCATGATTAACACCACAGGGACATTGGAAATTCCATCTGTAACAGAGTTTCCTTCACTCCTGGGTTCACTACCCACTATAAAAACTGTTTTCACAACTAACCAATCCATCAATCATAAATCTACTCACTGTGCTGGATGCTACAGAGAACCAAAAATCAAGCATACGACAGTATCTACCTACTAAAAGCTTATCTCTTTACTAGGAAGGCAACTCATTCTGCCACTTTCTTCAAAGAGAGAGTAAAAGTACTCGGCTGTTTTTTTGTTGTTCGTGGAGTATGCTGGAAAATAAGCAGGGAAGAGGTGTTAACTAAAATTTGGAGGGAACTTGGGTTCAGAAGCTTGGTCCCAGTTGGCTCCATGAGATAAAAGAGTATGAGAGAAACATTTGGCATTTAAGGAAATCAGACAGGAGAAAAAGTGGGATACTCTGTTTTTCCATTGGCTTGCCTCTATGAAGATGTCACCTAATAATTACTATGATATTAGAAAAACCATTATAGTTGTTGTGACCTATTTCAAATAAGTTTACATCTCTTTTCAATTTTCAGATATAAACTGACTTGAGAGTTCATTTGACAATTTGGCAGAATTTTCTATGAAACCAAGGAGGCTTACTCTGCTCAAATGCATCATGGCAAGAGAATAGAGAATAGGAATATTCCACTAAAGGATATCAATACTCCTGATGGTTCTTATACTCTTCACAATCATTAAAATACTGATTCAACAAGTCTTAAGTCATCTCATTCATTTATTTAATGCATCTTCTATTTCAAACCCCTGCAGAAGCCTCTGTGATTTTTCAGTGATGAAGATCCCTTCCCCCACTGATGTTCTTTAGTTTGCCTCCTTGTACAAGTCTCATCCACTGAATGTGATTAGGCTTTTTCAGTCAATGCAAAAAAAATTTTGATTACAATCTTCTCTTCTTGGTCATCGGTTTTCTGTGGGTCTTACATTTCTATAACAATGGGGGCTGGGTGTGGTGATTCACGCCAGTAATCCCAGCACTTTGGGAAGCCCAAGTGGGAGGATTGCTTGAACCCAGGAGTTTAAGACCAGCCTAGGCAACTTAGTAAGACCTCATCTCTCTAAAAAAAAAAAAAAAAACCCGAATTAGTCAGACATGGTGATGCATGCCTGTAATTCCAGCTACTCAGGAGGCTGAGGCAGGAGGATTGCCTGGGCCCAGAAAGTTGAGGCTGCAGTGAGCCATGATTGTGCCACTGCACCCTGACTCAAAACAAAAACAAAACAAAAAGTTCCAAAAACTATTTCCACTCACATGAGTCTTTCTTGATCAGAATATAGTCAAAGGTAACTTGTGGTCTCCAGTCAGACAATTTCAATGACTTTTCTTAAAAATAGAACTACATTATCCAAACAGTGAGTCACTTAGTTACAATTTATTGAATGCCCACTATGTACTGACCTTGATCTAAACCATAATATCTCATTTAATATGTGATTCCAGTCTGTGAACACAGGCCATGTGAGTGCTAAAATAACTTTCCACATAAGATGGTAATTTCTAATTACAGTCTCTCTGGCTTCAAACAGTATGGTCATTCTTCCATGTCAGAATTCTTCACATAGATGGTACATTGAAAACAGAATCTCTATCTTAGGGTACAGATCAGTGAAAACACTATTTCTAAATCTGGAATTTCACAGAGTGTGGGCTGTTAAAATATTCCCTAAAAGACAGCATATTTCTTTTTTAATTTCAAGAGAAAGACTCAGTATTCTGGATATTCAGATAATTAGTAATGAGAGCAGTTCGGGAACTAACATGGCACACATATTCCTAACACATATATACTTTCAAAATCAGCAATATGTACAAATACAATACAGTTCTAAAATATGTACTAATTTAGTAGTCATCTATTAAATATTCACTGTGTGCTAGACACTGAGATAGGTGCCAGGGATATAAAGACATGATTTTTGTTCTCAACACACAGTATAGTGGCAAAACGGAGTCTTTGGAAATTCTCAGCAATAAGAGAAAATGTGAACTTGAGATAACCAGATAACAAGCATGCTTGGCAGATAGTGCCTACATACTAGACAGCTCATCGTATTTGCTAAAGGATTAGGTAAAAGTGGTAACCTCCTAGAAAATGTTTCATAACTTCTCCTCTTTCCTTAACACTCTCAGTTTATAGCTTATTTCCTAATTCTTTGAAAAAAGAGAAATAATTGAAAAAAAAGTTCACAATGTTTTTCCACCTAGGACTGGAATTTACCCCATCTTCCCCAGGACATCACTCAAGTAATTTATCCTCATCTCACATCATTAATAATTTTCTTTTTAATGTATCATTTCCACTTATATATACACATGCTGTCATTCCCTTAACTCAACATCCTTTTCAGCTATCATTTCTGTTCCCCTTTCCAATAAAATTTGTTGAAAGAGGCTTATATTCTGTCTTCAATTCCTCCCATTTCCCCTTCTATCCACCCCAATAGGGTTTTTACCTATAATGCTTCCCTGAAATTGCTCTTATCAAATTCACAGAGGTCCTTCACAGGATTAGACATAATCAATTCTTAGCTATCTTACTTAATATAACAATGACACAATGCAATTAATCACTCTTTCCTCTTGGAAACATTTCCTTGACTTCCAGGGTATCTTCCTCTTTTCTTCCTCATCAGTTTTCTTTTTTTTTAATCTGGTTCTTCCTCATCTCCTTGACTCAGTTATTGAAGCTATAATCTTTTGTATATACTTTATCATTTTGTGATTTTATCCAGTAACCTGGCTTTAAATAGTCATTTGTATGCTGATATTTCCCAAATTTATATGTCAAAACTGATCCTCTCTTTTGAATTCAACTTGTATATTCAGCTCCCTTCCCCTGCACCAACTTTGTTTTATTCAGCATCTTCATTCAGAAAATAGACATTTTGAATTTTAACCTGCCCCAAAACAAATGTATCATCTCTCCTGCAAGCATGCTCCAATCAAGGTTTTCTTTTTCTTGGTTAATGCAACTACATGTATCAAGTTGCTTAGGGAAATCTGTCAGGAAAACTTTTAGCAAAGTCTGTTGTTTCTACAAAACATACTCAGAATCTTCCACTGTCACAATACCCACCATAAGCTCTCTGCCCAGGCAGTCATTTTCTTTTCCCTGAATTATTGCTATTTTTTCACAACTTGTCTTTCTTTTTCTATCTTTGCCAAACTTGAATCAATTCTAACATGCCACCAGAGTGGTCCCAGTTATAATGTAAGTCTATTCCTGTCAGTTCTCTGCTGCAAAACTTTTAATGGCTTCTCATCCAATTCAAAGCAAAATTAAAGACTTTTCAAGAGCCTAGAAGATTCTACATAATCAGTCTCATACTCATCTCATCTCTCACTACCTCCCAGTCACTAATTCTGCTCTAGCCACATTACCTTCTTGCTGTTTTTTTTCAACATTTTAGACACACTTAGGATCTTTAGATGTGCTGTTCTCTTTAGAGATCTATCTAATCTTTCTTTTTATTTTGTCTCCCCCCACTAAATTCTATTTATGGAGAGATTTTTGCTTGTTCTTTTCACACATTTAGAATGAAGATATATTGTGGCCACCTGTTAATTTTTTCAACTAATAGAAGATGGATCTAAAGTGTGAGTAATGAGATAATTTAAGATGTTTAATAATTAAAATAGCCATTATTTATCGAGGATTTAGAATATGTCAATCTCTAGTTTAAAAGTTTTACGTGCACTATCTTCTTTAATTCTCACAACAATCTATTAAAGTAAAGAAACTAAAACAAGAGAAGTTAAATAATTTTCCCAAAGTAAAAAAACATGTTGGCAGAGTTAGTATTTGAACTGTTTGAGATTTTTCCTGTACCACATCCCATTCCGTGTGATAATACAGATATTTGTGAACAATTTTTATTTATTTCTCTTATAGATTACAAACTCTCTCTCTCTCTCTCTCTCTCTCTCTCTCAACCCTTAGTTGTGTTTGAATATATTAGTGTCTAGAGAAAGATCTTGCTCATGGAAAGGAGCTTATTAGATGTTAGATTAAGACAAATAAAGATAAATGAGTGACAGTTTGATAGTTAATTGGAATTACATTAATTAGGGGAACTGTCCAATTTTCATCCCATTCCTTTCAATTCATCCTTAGAATCTATTGTATGCTTAGAGTTAGAGACAATACTTTCTCAGAACAATGCCAAGTTTATCTTCTTCCAAATTGCTTAGTATATAGTTTTCTACACCCATTCTCCAAAATAGAAGGTCCTGATGTCAACAAAGCTATAATTATTGAGATTAAAATCTTTATCATTAATTAATTTATGGCAAAGCACTCTTCTTGGTTGGTGAGATATATAAAAAAATAACATGCTTTTCATTAACTTAAAAAAATTCCAATTGTCATAATAAGATGATTGTTGCTAAACACAAACTTTCATTAAATACTACTAATCAGGAAAATAAACATCTTCCAAATGTTTTTGAATTAAAAATATTGAACCATAATGCTCATAATGCTTTTCTTTTTTTTTTTTTTTTTTTTGAGTTGGAGTCTCACTCTGTCACCCAGACTGGAGTGCAGTGACATGCTCCCAGCCACCGCAGCCTCGACCTGCTGGGCTCCGGTGATCCTTCCGCCTCAGCCTTCCAAGTAGCTGGAACTACAGGCGTGTGCTGTCACGCCCGGCCAATTTTTTTTGATTTATTGTAGAGATGAGGTCTCATCAAGTTGCCCAGGCGGGTCTCAAACCCGCGGGCTCAGGCAATTCACTCACCTCGGCCTCCCAAAGTGTGGGATTCTAGGCTGAGCCACTGAGTCCGACAAGATGGATATTTCTTACTGATGGATTGAACCTTTTATCAACATGTAGTGTCCTTTTGTATCTTTTTAAATTTTTGATAGCTTAAAGGTTGTTTTGCCTGATATTGAAATCATGACTCCTGCTTTCTTTTGTGTTTCATTTGCCTGGATACTTGTTTTCCATCCTTTATCTTTAAGTCTGTGTGTGTTCCTTCTGGTGAGATGAGTTTCCTGGATGCAGCAAATAATTGGGTCATGATTTCTTATCCGCTTTGCCATTCTGTGTCTTTTTAGTGGTGCATTTAGTCTATTCACATTCAAGCTGATTATTGAAATGTGGTTGTTTATCTCTGTCATAATGTTCTTATATTTTTTTCTTTGTTTGCTTGCTTTCTTTTGGCTTTGGGGTTGTGCTGTATTCTCTGTTGATTCTGTGCTCTGCTGTACTCTTGGGAAGTGTGTGGTCATTCTTTTTTTTTTTCTTTCTTCTGTTTTTAATACCTTTTTAAGTGTCTCCTATAGAGCTGGTCTGAAAACTGCATAATCTCTTAGGGATTGGATGTCTGGAATGGATTTTACTTCTCCATCACTGATCAAGCTAAGCTTGACTGAGTAGGAAATCTTGGTTAAAAACTGTTTATCTTTGAGTACTTTGAATACAGGGCTTCAGTCCCTTCTTGCTTGTAGTGTTTCTGCCAATAGGTCTGTTGCTATTCTGATTGGTTTTCCCTGACAAGGAGTCTGACCTTTCTTACTGCTGATAGGATTTTTTTCTTTTGTGTCTACTTTGTGCAGGAAAATTACTATTTGTCTAGGGGTTGGCCTTCTCATTTGATGTCTTGTGGGGGATCTCTGTATCTCTTGTGCTTGGCTGGTCACATCTGGTGAGATGGGGAGTTTTCTTGTATTACTTCCTAGAATATTTGCTCCAAGTTGTTCTCCATTTCCCTTTCTTCTTCTGGGATACCAGTCAGGCATAGGTCCTCTTGATATAATTGCACATCTCTCATAGGCTTTGTTCTTTCTTTCTGGGTCTTCTTTCTTTGTTTTTTACAGATCAAACTATTTACATGCTCTGGTCTTCAAGTTCTGAGATTCTTTCTTTGGCTAGATTAATTCTGCTTTCAATGTTTGTCACCTTATTGTTTATTTCCTGCATGAAATTTTTTATTGCCAAAATCTCTGGTACAAGTTCTTTCAGTGTTGCACCTTGTTTTTCTTGAGTCTTATTCACTCTTTCCATCCATTCCCTAATCTCTGCCATGTTTTGTGGCCAGTCATTGGTGATTTCCATTGTTTGGGCTCTGAGGTCTGATTTTTCAGGAGTTTTCTCTGTTACACTTGAAATTATCTGTGGTCTTCCTTTGGTTTTTCCTCATT
>CAUYQG010163452.1:0-11034 GCA_963574415.1 Tarsius wallacei
CTTCCGCCTCAGCCTTCCAAATAGCTGGAACTACAGGCGCGCGGTACCACGCCCGGCTAATCTTTTGATTTATTGTAGAGATGAGGTCTCGCCAAGTTGCCCAGGTGGGTCTCAAACCCGCGGGCTCAGGCAATCCACTCAACTCAGCCTCCCAAAGCGTGGGATTACAGGCTGAGCCACCGAGCCCAGCTATGTTTATTTATTTTTAAGTTGGGGCTCTCACTCTGTTGCCCAGACTGGAGTACAGTGCCACTATCATGGCTCACTACAGCCTCAACCTCCTGGGCTCAAGTGATCCTTCCATCTTAGCCTTCCGAGTAGCTGGGACTACAGGTGCACATCACCACCCCAGCTAATTTTTTGATTTCTGTAGAGATGAGGTCTTGCTATATTACTCAGGCTGGTCTCAAACTCCTGGGCTCAAGTGATCCTCCTACCTTGCCTCCCAAAGTGCATGGATTACGTGTGTTAGCCACCATGCCCAGCTTACTTTTTAATCTAGAAATATTTTTTATTTTTAGTTTTGGAGTCGGAGTCTCACTCCTTTGCCCAGGCTGGAGTGCAGTGGCACACTCATGCTATCGTAGCCTCAACCTGCTGGGCTCAGGCGATCCTTCCACCTCAGCCTTCCAAGTAGCTGGATCTACAGGCGCATGCTACCACCAGAAATTTTTGATTTTTTGTAGAGACAAAGTCTTGCCAAGTTGCCCAGACTGGCATTGAACCCCTTGCCTCAGGCAAGCCTCTTGACTCAGCCTCCCAAAGTGCTGAGAATACAGGTATGAGCCATTGTGCCCGGCCAGAAGTAATTTTGATTTTTAAAATCCAGTCTTTTTGAGGTATAATTGACATAGAGTAAAATTTACCAATTTAGTGTACAGTTCTAGGTCTTGATAAATGCCTATAGTTATGTATTCATTGTTACAATGAAGACATAGAATAGTACTACCAGAAAATTCCCTCATGCCCCTCTTAAGTCAATCCATCTACCACTACCAATTCCTGGCAACCAATGCTCTGTTTTCTATCTCCATAGTTTTGCATTTTCAGAACATTATATAACAGGAATCTTATGGTGTACAGCCATTTAAATCTGGCTTCTTTCACTTGGCGTAATGTATAGGGCTTTCATCCATGCTGATGCATAGATCAGGAGTTTGATCTTTAACTGTATGTAGAGTTTATCCATTTACCAGGTAAATGACATAATTTGGGGTGCTTCGAGTTTTTAGCAATTATGAATAAAGCTACTATAAAAACATGTTAATTGATCTGTATGGTGAGTGAATGATTATAAGAAACTGTCAAACTATTTTCCAAAGTGGTCATTCCTTTTTGCATTCCTACTAGCCATATATGAGAGCTCTAGTTGCTCCATAACCTTATCAGCGCTTGGTATGAGCTGATTTTTCAAAAATGTTGGATGTTCTAGTTGGTATATAGTGGTATCTCATTGTGGTTTTAATTTATATTTCTCTAATGACTAATGATGTATCTTTTGGTGTGTTTATTTGACATGTGAATCCCTTCTTTCATGGTGTCTGGTTAATTTTTTTGCTCATTATTATGTATTGGGTTTTAAATTTTATTATTGAGTGTTGAGAGTTCTTTATATTTTCTGGATACACAATCCTTATCAAGTTATTGTTTTACACATATTTTTTTCATAGTTTATGACTTATCTTTTCATTCTTTTAATGGTGTTTTTTGAAAAGAACTTTTGAATTTTGATGAAGCCCATATGCTTTCATTTATGGATCAAGGTTTTGGTGTTGTAGCTAAGTAATATTTGCCTTACTTATGGTCACAAAGATTTTCTCCTATGTTCTCTTTTAGAAGTTTTATAGAGAAGTAAACTTTTAAATAAAATAGGGTGAGAGTTATGATACATACACAGTACCATTACCAATACTAATGCTCTTACATAATGTTATGACTAATATGCATGAATATAGCTATTTCTAGTCATCATCTTCAGCAAGATAACGTCTTATCTTCGGGATGACATCTAAGCACCACATGCAGAATTAATCAAAAGCAGCACTTTCGGATCACCCGCTAGATAGTCACGATTGGTCAACAGTGTACAGCTAGCCTACTCTTGGAGTGATATCACACTTTCAGCATGATGTATGTTATCATGTGTGATACAGAGGACCTATGGGCCATGGATAAGAGGTGATGGAAAACCTTTACATGAATGAATCGGCCAACTGGTATAGAATATCAAAATATCTAAATTACTCTTTTAAAATTCTTCCTAAAACTTCCTTCATGCTGAAAATAGCGGTAGGAAGGCATATCTTATGCAAGTGCAGTACACTAGTACACAATTCTTACTTCTTTTGCTTCCTTTGACTTGACTCGGTCCAGATCTCCCAATCTCATTTTTATTAGATGTCCTGTGATTTCAGACATCCGCCGCTGATCTGAAGGTAAAAACAGTAAACTTTACTTTTCATGATGATGATTTATAACTTGTTATTTCTTCAAAAAGACTATAATCACCAAGGGTTTATGAAAATATCTTGATATCATTTTATAGACACAAACATCTATGTATCAGTGAAGAATTTAAGTTAGTAAGTGGCAAAATGACTTGTATGTGGATAATTGTGCTGCTTTTTCTGTCATCTTTAGAGTGAAAGTAAAGGGCAAAAGTCAATCTGACAGGCCTCAAAACTACAGATGCACAAAGTGATACATTATTAACTGAGACTGTCTAGTAATGAAATTCAGCAGAATTTATAAAGTAAAAGGCACTTTAATCATTGTTATTTATACCCAATTTGTACATTTCCCAAATAATGAAACTTACCATCTTCTCTTTGTGCATCCTGGTTGAATCTCAAGGATCTTGTGGCATCCCATTTATTCTTCTGCATACTCACGCTATTAAAAAAAAAAAATTGAACAAAAATCAGCACTGATGCTGCTTTGAGTGTGGACATCTGATTGGATTAAGGAGCAATACTCACACGAAAGGAGACACATCTCTAGAAGCTGACTAAAAAAAAGTAGACAACATTAAGGCCCAATTAGAACATATTTACTGATTAGTGTTATAGTTAATAATAAAAAGCATTCACATTTATTGAGTACAAGACACTGTACCAAGAGCATTACAAGTGTTATTTCATTTAAACCTTGCCACAATCATGTGAGACAGGCACTCCTATTATCTCCATAATAAAACAGGTTCAAAGACGTTAGAAATTTCTCCAAAGAGGCACAAACCTAGAATTTGATCCCAGCCTCATCTATTGACCTTGGAAAACCAGCTTATGCAATCTTTTAGAATTAACCCATTT
Source organism: Tarsius wallacei (assembly GCA_963574415.1). Lineage (NCBI taxonomy): Eukaryota > Metazoa > Chordata > Mammalia > Primates > Tarsiidae > Tarsius > Tarsius wallacei. Next base: position 3,312 of record CAUYQG010163452.1, read on the forward strand.
GTGTGCCTGTGGTACTTAACATGACAATGAGTGTACATCTTGTCCAATGTTAACTGTATGGATCTTATCTCAGCCCCCAACCTTTCAAACATTTTTGAAATTCATGATTTCTCTTTTAGTTGTCTGTGGTTATTACTGTCTTCTTATTCCTACCTAGATTTTTACTCCTTCCTTCAAAGTCATGGGGAAATAAGAATCATCTTAAAAGGTCATAAAATGTAATTCATTTTTAATTTTAAAATTCTATTTATATTTTTAAAATAAGTAATATTATCCAAAATTCAAAAGGTACAAACAGCACATAAAATAAAAAGCCTCTCACCTCTGTCTCCCAAACATTCAGTTTTCTTCTTTACAGGCCACCAATCTTATCACTTTCTTATGAAGTTTTCCAGAGTTATTTTATGCACATACAATGAAGTTCATACATACATATTTTTCTATCTATTTTACACAAATGGTAGCACACTATGCCACTATATACACTGTTCTTTCTGCATCTTCCCTTTTTCATTTGTCAGTATATCTTAGATATCTTTAATTTCAGTCTATAAAGAACTTCTTCATTCATTTTTACAATGCTAGTGCAAAATTCACTGTGTATTCATTACTCTTCTTTTTTGGATTTTTCTTGGCTATACTTGCTTGCTTATTTTTTCCATATGGAAATAAGAATAATAATAAAATTAGGGTAATAATAGATAATTTAGAGTTACCTTCTCCAATACTTTTTCCCTCTTCTGAACACAGGGTGAAGAAATCTGCTTTTTTGGTTGTTTAGTGAACTTCTTTGGCTTCTCCTTTTTCCCTGAGAATGAGAGGTCAATGTTATAAGCTTATACGCCTCCAATGTACTTCCTACTTCTAAACAATAAAACCATTAAAAAATGTTTTAAGAAAACTAACAGCCAGGCACAGTGGTTCATGCCTGTAATCCCAGCACTTTTTGGGAGGCGGAGGCGAGAGGATTGCCTGAATCCAGGGGTTCAAAACCAGGCTGGGCAACTTGGTGAGACCTCATCTCTACAATAAGTAAAAAAAAAAAAAAATTAGCCAGGTATGGTGGCGTGTGCCTGCGGTTCCAGCTACGTGGAAAGCTAAGGTGGAAGGATCGCCTGAGCCTAGCAAGCCAACGCTGTTGTGGCCATGAGCATGCCAGTGTACTCCAGCCTGGGCAACAGAGTGAGACTCCAACTCAAAAAAAAAAATTGCTAAAAGACTTGATATGATGGGATATTAGATAGGAATGGCAGTGTGAAAAGGCTAGACAATTCCTTCCAAAGAAATCAATTATAAAAACAGAACAATAGGCTGGGTTCGGTGGCTCAGCTTGTAATCCCAGCACTTTGGGAGGTCAAGGTGAGTGGATTGCCTGAGCCCGCTGGTTCGAGACCCGCCCAGGCAACTTGGCGAGACCTCGTCTCTACAGTAAATCAAAAATTACCCAGTTGTGGTAGCACACGCCTGTAGTTCCAGCTACTTGGAAGGCTGAGGCAGAAAGATTGCCGGAGCCCAGCAGGTCGATGCTGGGGTGGCTGTGAGTGTGCCACTGCACTCCAGCCTGGGCAACTGAATGAGACTCCAACTCAAAAACAACAACAACAACAACAACAACAAACAGAACAATAATATTATAAACAACCATCTGAAGGTACTAGCAAATAATCAAAAGTAGGCAACAAGTTGAGTGTGTGTGAAAGACGCATGTGGTAAGAACTATGAGTTTGTGGCTTTCTTGTCTGAATGCATTTCCCAATCTCTCTAGCTCAGGGAAAAAATCGCAGCCTGTGAACTTCAAGTAAAAGATGACAGAGTTCAAGCAATAGAGAAGCTCAAAATATAAAGAAGAAATTTTTGGAAGCAAGAATGCCACAAAAGACATGAAATCTAAAATGTGAGTATAAACTCTCTCCAAATTCCTACCTGAGTGTTAAACTATACAAAAGTGTATGGGAGGCCACAGGAAGCCCAGACAAAAGGCAGACAGAAACCAGGGAGGGGTGTCTACCCATGCAAGACAGAATTGTTCTTGTTGAGATGTGGGACTTTCTTATGTCTTTGACAAATTCCTTCTCCAAACTGCACATAGCTTGAGCTTCAGACAGTTCAAGACTTACTGGCTTGAGGTGTCAGAGAACAGACTTGGGATTGGGAAAACAACTAGAAATCTAGACGGAACATGCAAAGTGATGGAACCACTAAGCAAGTGTGCCCCGATATCTGAATTTAAATTCTGTCTAAATCTTTGGTTGACTCCTACACAGGCTGATGTGACTCCTGGGGGCAGCAGCAGTTAGTGGTCGAAACACTTTGCAGAGACATCATCCACTGCACACTACAGAAGAGACAGATTTTGCAGTTTTGAGTTAGGAAAGCTAACTACTAAAACAAAACAAAACAAAAAAGCAACAATTCTCAGAAGAAACAAAACAGTTTCAGAATTGCACAAGGATAACCTACAATGTCCAGTTTTCCACCAAAAGTTATAAAATAAACTGAAAAGTGTGACTTTCTCAGAAAAAAGGCAATCATTGGAAACGAATTTTGAGAAGGCCTGCACTTTGGGTTTAGCAGACAATAACTTCCAAGCAACTATTATAAATATGTTTAAAGGAAAAATTATATCACTGAATAAACACACAGGGAAAATCAACAGAGAAATGAAAACTATGAAAGAACCAAATAGGAATTCTAGAGTTAAAAAGCACAATAATTAAAATGAAAAAGTTTACTATATGGGCTCAAGGGAAAATCTGAAATGGTAGAAGAATCAGTAAAAGGTGAAGACAGAGCATTAGGAATTATCCAATCCAAAGAACAAAGAGAAGAATGAAGAAAAAGAAACAAAATCTTAAGACCTCTTAGACAATAACAAAAGGTTTAACAGATGTTTACCTGGGGTTCAAGAAAGTGAGTAAGAAAAAAATATTTAAAGAAATAATGACTGTAAGCTCCTCAAATTTTGTGGGAAAAAAAAAATCAATTTATAGATCTAGAAGCTCAACAAACCTCAAGTATAATAAACAGAAAGAAAACCACACATAGTCACAACATAGTCAAGCTTCTGGAAGACAAAGATAAAAAGAAAACCTTAAAAGCAGTAAGATAAAAAGACATATATTCAAGGGCGATGATATGATCAATAGCTGACTTCTCATCAGAAAAATGGAGGCCAGAAGACACTGGAATGACATATTCAAACTGCTGATGGGAAAAATAATTGTTAAAAAATTCTACTTCAAGCAAAACTGTATTTCAAAAACCAAAGTGAAATAAATACTTTTTTAGACAAATAAAAATGTGAGAGTTCACTGTTAGTAGAGCTGTGCTACAGGAAACAATAAAGGAAGTCCTACAGAATGAAAGAAAATGACAGCAGATGGTAGCTTAGACATACAGAAAAAAATGATAAGTAGGTAGGTAAACATAAGACTAAATGGGTATTTTTTTTGGTTCTCTATGTTCTTTAAATGACATACAGCTATTTAAAGCAAAAATCATAACACTGTTGGGTTTATAATGTATAGAGATATAGTCTATATGAAAACAACAGCAGAAAGCAGGGGAGTAGGAAAATAGAATTATACTATTTTAAGGTTTTTATATTTTACCTGAAATAATTATTACTTCAAAATACTTAGCTTTAAGTAGATTATAATAGGTTAAAGACCATTTTGTAAACCTAGAACAACCAAATGCAAAGAAATATAATTAATAAACCTACCTATAAGATAACTAAAATAATATATTAAAATTCTTTATTTTTTGGGTGGTCAGAGTCTCACTCCATCGCCCAGGCTGGAGTACAGTGGCATGCTCACGGCCCCCCCAGCGTTGACCTTCTGGACTCAGGCGATCCTTCTGCCTCAGCCTTCCAAGTAGCCAGAACTATAGGTGCGTGCTACAACACCTGGCTAATTTTTGACTTATTGTAGAGACAAGGTATCACCAAGTTGCCTGGGCTGGTCTCAAACCCACAGGTTCAGACAACCCACTTGCCTCGGCATCCCAAAGTGCTGGGATTACAGGCTGAACTACCAAGCCTGACCAGGATATGCACTTTCATTGAAAAACATGGATATTAAAATTAAAAGAATAGAAAAGGATATACCACTCAAACAGTAAACAAAATAAATCTAGAGTGACTATATTAATATTAGACAAAACAGACTTCAACAAAAGCAGTTTTACTACAAAAAGGGGTGTAACATAATGATAAGAATCAATACACTATAAATGTATATGTGCCTAATCACAAAGCCCTAAAATACACAAAGCAAAAACTGAAAACCTGGTAGGAAAACACACAAATTAACACAGCTGGAGAGTTCAACACTCCTTTACTAACTGATATAAAGAGTTGTGAGAAAACGAGTACCGTTACAGAAGACTTGTACTAGGCAAACAAATCAACCTGATCTAAGTGATATTTATACTTCTCCACCAATGACAGCAGCATTCACATTATTTTTGTGCATATCTGGAATATATCTCAATAAAACCTTAAGGATCAAACCATATAGAGTATGTTTTCTGACTACAATGAAATTAAATTAGAAACCTATAACTAAAAAGTATCTGGAAAATCTGAAAAATTTGGAAATTAAACAACACCCATCTAAACAACACATAGGTTAAAGAAAACAATCTTATAGTAAACCAAAAAAATGTATTAAATATAAATAAAAACAAGATACATTAAAATCTGTGGAAAATACTCCAAGTGCTAACTTAACATAGTACTTAGAGTGAACCTAATAGCTTTGAGCTTGTGCAGTAGTTCCCTCTTATCTGCTTTCTAGCTTTGTTACCTACAGTCAACAGTGGTCTGAAAATATTGATCCCCACCACATTCACCCCACCACATTCACCCTTTTGTTATAGTATACTGATACACTCGTTCTATTTTATTATTGTTGTTGTTAATCTCTTACTGTGTCTAATTTATAAATTAAACTTTATCATAGTATGTACACATAGGAAAAAACATAGTAAAGGTTGAGAATTGCTAATCTAAAAATCTGAAGTCTAGAATGCTCCCAAATCCAAAAGTTTTGAGCACCAATGTGATATCCCAAGTGAAAAATTCCACATCTGACTTCATGTGATGGTCACAGTCAAAACATAGGCACACAACACACAGCTATTCAACATCCCCAAGAGAAAAAATATCTAACTAGCCCCTTTCAGCTGTAATATACCTTTTCCATGCATGCCCAAATTCCTTCACACAAGTACACCCAAAAAGGATTATAAAATGGCATGTGTGCAGGCCAGATGTACCAAAAGCAAGTTTCTCGTGACGCCCCATATTGGGCCAAGACCTCTGTGTGTTACTCACTGTTTTTTTTTTTTTTTGAGTTGGAGTCTCACTCTGTCACCCAGGCCACTCCCGGCCACCACAGCCTCAACTTGCTGGGCTCCGGCGATCCTTCTGCCTCAGCCTTCCAAGTAGCTGGAACTACAGGTGTGTGCTACCATGCCCGGCTAATTTTTTGATTTATTGTAGAGATGAAGTCTCACCAAGTTGCCCAGGCAGGTCTCGAACCCACGGGCTCAGACAATCCACTCACCTCAGCCTCCCAAAGCATGGGATTACAGGTTGGGCCACCGAGCCTGGCCGCATTTTTTTTCCCTTTGCTTAGTCTCTGCTCTGTGGTGGAAAGATATTGTTGAAAATACCAAGGCTGCGCGTGGTGGCTCAAGCCTGTAATCCCAGCACTTCGGGAGGTTGAGGTGAAAGGAATGCCTGAGCAACTTGGTAAGACCTCATCTCTACAATAAATCAAAAAATTAGGCGGGTGAGGTAGCATGCACCTATAGTTCTGGCTACTTGAAAGGCTGAGGCAGAAGGATCGCTGGAGCCCAGCAGGTCGATGCTGGGGTGGCTGTGAGCACGACACTGCACTCCCGTCTGGGTGACAGAGCGAGACTCCAACTCAAAAAAAAAAAAAAAAAAAGAAAATGTCAAAAATGCCCTAAGATACCCCTATAGGTAACAGTGATAAGAAAAAGAGAAAGTATTTATGTTTATCTATAGCACAGAAAGTCGAGCTGTTGGAGAAACTAACCAGTCATGTAAGGGTAAAACAGATTCCCAACCTACTGGTCTACGGCCTGTTAGGAACTGCGCCACACAGCAGGAGGTAACCAGTGGTTGAGCAAGCAAAGCTTCATCGGTATTTACAGTCGTCCTTATCACTCACATTACCACCTAAGCTCTGCCTTCTGTCAGATCATCAGTGGCATTAGATTCTCATAGGAACATGAACCCTATTGTGAACTGTGCATGCAAGGGATCTAGGTTGCATTATCCTTATGAGATTCTAATGCCTGATGATCTGAGGTGAAGCTGAGGTGGTGATGCTAGTGCTGGGGAGTGGCTGCAAATAGAGATTAACATTAGCAGTGAGGTTTGACTGCACATTCCCCCATCCTCCTGGTCCATGGAAAAACTGTCTTCCATGAAACCGGTCCCCGATGCCAAAAAGGTTGGTGGCCGCTGGTGTAAAACATTTTACAGAAGAGTATGGTGTTGGAATGACCACCATATATAAGCTGAAGAAAACTGAAGTTTGTGCTGAAAGTGATGAACAGAGTTAACAAAAAATAGAAAATCACTGCATAAAGCTAAAAATGAAGATCTTGGTTGTGTATTGAAAGAATGAATCTGTCAGCATCAGAGTGAACATATGCCATTTAATGGTATGCTGATCATGAAACAAATAAAGATCTAGCACAATGAACTGAAAATTGAAAGGACCCGTGAATATTCAACAGGCTGACTGCAGGAAAAGACACATTACATTTTTAAAGATTTGTGGTGATAAAGCATCTATTGATCACAAAGCAGCAAATAAATCCATCGACAAGTTTGCCAAGGTCATTGCTGATGAAAATGTGATGCCAGAACAAGCCTAAAATGCTTGTGAAATATCACTGTTTTTGCACTATTGCCTCAGAAAGCTGATGAGACAGCCCCTACATGAATTAAGAATGCCAAGATCAGAAAAACTATGCTAGAATGTGCTGGTGGTAGGCACATATAAGTATAAACTGGCTGTGACAGGCAAAAGCTTGCATCCTTGCTGTTTCCAGGGAGTGAATTTCTTCCTGGTCACTCTTCTCTTATGCTAACAAAAAGGCATGTGTCATCAGGGACATCTTTTCTGATTGATTTCACAAACATTTTGTACCATTGGGTCATGCTCACTGCGGGGAAGCTGGACTGCATGATGACTGCAAGATTTTGTTATTCTTTGACAATTACTCTGCTCATTCTCCAGCTGAAATACTCATCAAAAATAATGTTTATGAAACTGTCAGGGGAGGGGGGATGGGATTGGCAGTTGAGGGAAACTGCTAGGGGAGGAAGGGGTATACCTCATCAACACGGGTACCTGCATGATCAATGTTTATATACCTAACCCTGAATTGTACCCTACATCTCTATAATAAATAATAATTTTAAAAAAATGTTTATGCCATCTACTTTTCCTTGAATGTGAATCTATTAAATATTCAGTTATGTGACCAAGGTGTCCTCAGATCAATGAAGAGTAAATACAAAAACACTTTCTGCACAACCTGCCTAAGTTGAAACAAGAAGAAATTGAGACCCTAAATAGACCAATAACAATCAAGGAAATTGACTACGTAATAAAAAAACTACCTACAAAAAAAAGCCCTGGACCAGATGGCTTTCCAGCTGAATTCTACAAGA
>CAUYQG010163457.1:0-11685 GCA_963574415.1 Tarsius wallacei
GCCACTCCCGGCCACCGCAGCCTCGACCTCCTGGGCTCTGGCGATCCTTCTGCCTCAGCCTTCCAAGTAGCTGGAACTACAGGCGCGCGCTACCATGCCGGGCTAATTTTTGATTTATTGTAGAGATGAGGTCTCGCCTGCCCAGGCGGGTCTCGAACCCACAGGCTCAGGCAATCCACTCACCTCAGCCTCCCAAGGCGCGGGATTACAGGCTGAGCCACTGAGCCCGGCTCTAAGTAATTTTTAATGTAAAATTTTACATTATCTTGTGGCAAGGGGCCCATAAAAAATTATAAGCTGCAACTTAGTCTTGACTCTTTTTCGTTTTGACTTTTGAGTAACATTATTTATTGAAACTGCATAGCTTGCTGCTGATGCTATAGTAGGATTATTAAATAATCTAATTCTAACAGAGAGAACTTTCTTAACTGAGGACCATCCTTACAAACCAGCTTTGCCATCAACAAATATAGCCCTTAATTTTAGTGTCCTAACATTGTACACATAGGTAGCACTGTAAATTTAAGAAGCTTCCTTGACAATAGTTTTTGTTAATTTAAGGTTTGATATAAATGGAATTGAAATGTTAAACTGTTGGCAAAATTGACTGATTAAAAGACTTATGCAACACCTACTGCTTACACCTTATTATGAAAAGACACTACTGGCACTGTTACTTGTTATGAGTCTGTTTGCTATTGATCAGTTTTCCTTTGAGAAATTAAACTTTTTCAAATGTTACTCCTTAAGCCACCTGGAATTTATTTCAGTATATGATCTGCCAGGTACTTTATACATGTTATCTTATTAGTCTATGTGATAACCCACTTAGATAGCATTTTCCAAATGCTGTTCAATAATTCCAGTACTCTTTATTAAATTGCTCCTTTTTCTCTCGCTTTGAAAAGGTTATGTTACCACATGCAACGTTTAAAGATACAGTTGTCTGCTTTTGTATTTTCTGAGTAGTTCTGTCAATGATTTTAATGCTAATTTCATACCATTTAAACTAGAGTTGCTTTTACTTTTTTTAACTTAAAATTTTTATTATTTTTTAGCTATGATTGCTTTTAATACAGTACATTATAGCTCTGGTCTTCCCTCATTTCTGTTATTTTTCAGAGTAGGCTTTTGGGGTAGGCGGATGTGAAAAATCGACTTACCTCTGATTTATTGTACATTTTAAACCAAAATGCTTAACACTAAATATAATCAGTATGTTATTTTTTTTCTTCTTTTCCCTTATGAGGGGATAACCCCCAACAAAACAGAATCTACTTAGAAAAATTGTGTATTGCCGGGCTCGGTGGCTCAGCCTGTAATCCCGCGCCTTGGGAGGCTGAGGTGAGTGGATTGCCTGAACCCAGGGGTTCGAGACCCGCCTGGGCAACTAGGCGAGACCAGACCTCATCTCTACAATAAATCAAAAATTAGTTGGGCGTGGTAGCGCGTGCCTGTAGTTCCAGCTACTTGGAAGGCTGAGGTGGAAGGATCACCGGAGTCCAGCAGGTGGAGGCTGCGGTGGCCGGGAGCGGCCACTGCACTCCAGTCTGGGCGACGGAGTGAGACTCCAACTCAAAAAAAAAAAAAAATTGTGTATTTATTCTTACATGTTTAAACTCCATCATAAAATGGGCAAACACATTGAAAAAACCTCCAAAAACAATTCACTGAAGTCAAGTGTAGCCTCTCATAACAATGCTAGCTGATAACACTGATGCTAATGGGTTTCTAGGACATTTACCTATTGGAGGAAGCCTGTACTACAAAGGGGCCTGCCCTCCAAAGATTCTGGGGTTTTGGTCTCCCTCGTATTGTGTGTGTGTGTGCCTGCTTTACATCTTTTTTTTTTGTGAGAGATAATCTTAACAATATCAGATATTTTCTGGAAAACCATATAGGCTGTCATCTGTTTCTCTAGTTTTTTTCTTTTAGGTAGTGAAACATAAACAAATATTTAAGAACTTTCTTGCACAATTCTTAAGTAACAAATGTTTAGAAAAATTGAACTGTCATCAGAAAATACTTACCATCTCTTTTCCCTCTTTCAATTCAGCATATCTTCATTGACATCTCAGAAGTACGATGGCCCAGTCTTGATACAGTTGGTAGCATGATATGTATGGAGAGTGGCACCGTGAAGATAACATCTCTAGATGGTCATGCATACCTTTGCCTGCCCAAATCTCAGCATGAATTTACAGTGCATTTTTTGTGTAAAGTTAGCCAGAAGCCAGACTCATCTGTAGCATTGTCAGAAAAAACTAATCATGTCCCAAAAGACAAAGTACATGAGAAAGCTGGAAAAATCTGTACATATGGAAATTTATTAGGACAAAGACTGAAGAATAAGGAAAATGAACTTTATTGCCAGATCATGAAATCCAAAGAACATTTAAGGAAGACAAGTTGTGTAAATGAAACTGAAGGGAGGGAGGAACTGTCTTCATCTGGTCCAAAGCACACATATGTATATACATGGGTAAAGCAGTGCTGGTCTGTGAGCTCCTGTCCAGAGGAATGGAAATATCCTTTGTCTTTAGCACTTCATTTTCATAATAAAGTGAGCACTATGTCTAAAATTAGTGCAGATATCATCCAGAGTAGAGTTTCAACTTCTGATGTTTCAGAGGAAAGAGGAAAAGAAATTTCTGTCCTTCCCAGGGCCTTGTTCCTCAGCTGTCCTGTCCCACACTTGCACAGGTAATGCAAGAAGGCTATTGGTTTATAAAAGCTTTTGTCAGAATTGGTCTTTACCTAAGGATAATTTTTTTTTATAAATCATCTGATGCCATTTACAAGGAAAGTTCATTTAGTTAATCCAAAACTTTGCTCTTAACTGATAGTAAACAATTTCCCTAACAAATATGTTGCTTAGGTTTCCTACTCTATGTCCATGCATTGGCGGTTTATGGAAGGCTGACTCTACATTAGATACTTTGGTAAGCCCAGTGACTGTACAAATGACTACAGTCCCTGCTCTCTAGCAACTTAGAGTCTGGTGAAGATCACTGTTCCTAAAAGGGTTATTAAAGTGTAGCAAGTGATGGGACAGGAGTCCACGCAGGGCTGTGGGAGCGAGCACAGAGGAACACCTGCTGCTGCTCACTAGAGACTGTGACCTTGCTTGCCGGAGCATGGATCTGACAGCGTTATAATCATGGGTTCTTTTGTTACTTAGCTTCAAAGGCTACCCATCTTTGGTTAATTGACTGTAAATATGTCAATTTTCAAAAGGGTAAACATGGAGAGACTTCCAAGTGGATAGGTATAAACTGTTTACCTCTATTGAGAGATGAGTAACCTAATAGTTGTAGATTTGTAGCATGAACTTTATAATAATTATAATAGCTGACACTTACAAAACACTTATGTGTCAGGCACTGTTCGCCTTTACCTGTCTGATCCTCATAGAAACCCTATGAAGTAGAACTTTTGTTCCCATTTTGTAGATGAGCTTGAGACACAGAAATGTTAAGTAACTTGAACAAAGGCACATAACTAGTACTTGTAGAATTGGGATTTAATCCCAGCTAGTCTCTGAATGCACATTTGTTACTTATTTATTTAGTTTATTTTTGAGGCGAGGTCTTGCTCTGTTGCCCAGGCTGGAGTGCAGTGGCACAATCACAGCTCACTGCAGCCTTGAACTCCTGGGCTCAAGTGATCCTCCTGCCTCCTCCTACCGAGTAGCTGAGACTACAAGCATGCACCACCACAGCTGGCTAATTTTTTCATTCTTTTGTAGAGATGGCGTCTTGCTATGTTGCCCAGGCTGATCTGGAACTCCTGGCTTCAAGCAATCCCACCTCGGCCTCCCAAAGTGCCGGGATTACAAACATGAGCCACTGCACCTGGCCTCATGTTTGTTGTTTAAAATAAATGTAGGAATGACTTTCAGGCTTGTTACAATTATCTGGTTGAAATTAGAAAATCTAGCATTATGGGTATATATCAAAAGAGATTTATACTTCTAAATGAACACTTGTTAAATAACTACTAGCTTTACATTGAAATCCATTATCCTTAACAGGACTTAACAGGTCTTTCATAATCTGGTCCCTTCCTATATTGGTAATCCTCAACTCTCACCACTCTAGCCCTTGCTTTCTCTACTTTTGCTGAACTGGTCTTCTTGCACTCTCAAGAATGCTCACTCGAGCTGTCTTTCACCACCGCACCTGACGTTCATCCTGCAAGGTCATTCTTGCACAGCTGGCAAACGTGCTCATTTTCAGGTCTCAGCTTAAGCCTCACCACTTTAGGGTGGTTTTCCTGAAGACCCTAGACAAGTTAAGTCCTTATACAATTCCATAGCATTTGGTACTTCCCCTTTCTTTACCCTCAGTGTTTACTATTTAACATCCCTGTCACAGGTATCTCCATTGAGGACAGAGACCATTTCTGGTTTTTTGGGTGTTATATTCCTAGTGTGTATAGCACAGTGCCTGGCCCACCAAGATAGTGCAGTAAATATTTGTTGTTTGAATCTAGGCTAAATTTTAAATGTTCATGAAATGTAATTTATATAATTGTGCTGAGATTCAATAATAAGATTATTGAAACTGCTTAAGAAAATGCATGGAAAAGACTTGTTTTTAAATATTAATACTCTTTCATATTAATTTTTCTTTGATCTAATGAGTTAAACAAGAAATAAATCTTGTTATGGTAGCACTATTTGGTTGACTTTTAAAGGTAGTTATGTTGAGCAACCAGAAGTAACAGCTCATATTTTATCCTTCACAGGTGGAATTTTTGTGATTCACTTTTACACATACAGTCTGATGAAGAAGATTATTTCTATCCTGAACTAGTGAAAATGGTTTGGTACAAGGGTGTTACATATAGGTAAGGCACATATGTTGGAGTGGAGCTATTTATTGATGTCAAAGAGGAATGGGGCTAGCCTTGCAGAAATAATCACAAGAGAATATGCTTCTGTCTGACTGACTGTGTGCCTATGTGGGGGTACTCATTTTTACAGATCTCAAAAGTAATTTTATTAGGGGACACAAGGGTCTTATGACTCACATTAACCATGTTTACAAGATATGTGGCAACTCCGCAGCCAATGAGGGATCAGTTTTGCTAGTGAATGTAAAATTTATATCGGTTATTTAGGATGCTCCTTCCAAGCATTAGAGGATCTAGTTGTTTAAGTTAGTCAAAACAGTAGTTGTTTGTTAAGCATGGAATGAAAGAAGTTATATCGTCTACATTTGTGAAGCAAATATTCATTAAGTGACTGTTCTGTGCCAACACTATTTCACTGAATTATCCTTACCCCACAGCCAAGGATATCTCTATAGTGACTAGAATACTAGTGTTGACCAGAGTGAGAGTTTCACTTTTATGAATAATGTTAAAAGAGCACTACTAATTTCTTTTGGAACAAGGAGGTTCTCCTTTTCCTGTGTGAAGAGCCATCCCTTCTGACAATGTATTCTAACATATGTATTCATAAAATTAACTTGGCTTAAGTTTTTATATGGTATATACCCAATACCTTGATTATAGCTGGTTGCTGCAGATATACTCAGTCACCTTCTCTTAGGGATGGCTCCTTGTACAGATGGCTAATCTCATCCAAAAGGTATTGATTCTACTAGTTTCATTATTAAGAAATAATGTGGCTGGGTGTGGTGGCTCATGCCTGTAATCCCAGTACTTTGGGAGGCTGAGGCGGGAGGATTGCTTGAGCCCAGGAGTTTGAGATCAGCCTGGGCAACATAATGACACCTCATCTCTACAAAATAAAAGACAAGCTGGGTGTGGTGGCGTGCACCTGTAGTCCCAGCCACTTGTGGGGCTGAGGTAAAAGAACCAACTGTCAAGATTGCAGTGAGCCCTGATCATGCCACTGTACTCCAGTCTGGGCGACAGAGTGAGACCCCAAGTCAAATAAACAAAAAGAAAAAGAAATAGTCTATTTTCAAGTTCACATAACTGCTGTGGGACAGCAGTAGACATTGCTTTGGTGCGAGCCCTGTGATTGGGGATATCAAAAAGATGATAAGACAAGATGCCTAAATTCCAGATGCTCTGAGTTTAGTTGTTGAAATAAACACATAAACCATTATTTGTTTTCTGATTATCTTTTGTGAAAAAGTTAATTTAGCTAGTTAGGTTCAGATTATGAAATTAAATGTTTCTCTGGATAGGCAAAAGGACCATACTTCTTTGTTTGTTTGTGTTTTAATGACTATCTTCATGTATGTTTCAACCTCAATTGGAAAAAATTTTTTAAAGATTATTATTTGTCTTCCTTAGACTTACACATAAACATATGAACTCAATAGAGATTTATCCTGGAGATGGATCTATTTTCAAATCAGAAGGAACTTATTTTGGGAAGTATTTTACATATTATTCCATTCAAGAAGGATCAGAAGAGGTAAGCCGATAATTCAATTCAAGAAGAGTTTAGGTGTATAGCTCTTTCTAAATAATTCTGAATATATATGGTAAATTTCATCATTATATAACATTGCTTCTTATTCCCCAGTCTGGAGTATTATTATAGTCTTACTGCCAGCATTGGCACAGTAAATATTGACCACCTTATTTTTACTGTCTTCTCACCTGCTATATCCATTTGTCTAAGCAATCTGTGTTAAATCAAAAGCTAAATTTCTTCTGTCGCAGAATTTATCAATAGAAAATGCTGCAACTAGAAGCATCATTTTGAGTCAATTAGTACTTGAATTAATATTTGTACATTAAAAACCACATTTCCCCTACCATTTAATTGTCTGACTATTTTAAATACCACTTAACTCCTAAATCTTTGTATACAGCTAAACAGTTGAACAAGATTATTCTCTGTTGTTGCAAATAGTGAAACATAACAATATATCTACCAGACCATAGTCTAATGATGTGAATATTTTGTTAACGAGTTTTAATTTGCTTATTCTCAGTCTGACATTTGACATCTACCCTTTTATAGTGATTACCAAAATATCACACTACTTGTGCTTTGCAGGTTAGAACAGAATAAATATGTTTTCCCTCTTTATTACAGATGGAGTATTTTTTTTTTTTTAGTTGAAGTCTTACTCTGTCGTCCAGGCTGGAGTGCAGTGGTACTCTCATGGCCACTCCAGCGTTGACCTGCTGGACTCCGGCGATCCTTCCACCTCAGCCTTCCAAGTTGTTGGAACTACAGGCGTATGCCACCAAGCCTGGCTAATTTTTGATTTATTGTAGAGACGAGGTCTTGCCAAGTTGTCCGGGCTGGTCTCTAACCCACGGACTCAGGCAATCCCAAAGTGCTGGGATTACAGGCTGAGCCACTGAGCCCAGCCTCAAGATGGAGTATTTAAGTACTAATAAGATTATCAGAGCTATGGAAGTTTTAAACATGTACAAAAGTAGAGACATATAACGCCCATGTACCCATAACCCAGCCTTTCATGTATACTTCCTGCTGCCCCCTCTACTCTTTATTTATTTTTAAGTAAATCCAAATTATCATGTCATTCATAAATACTTTAGTATATATTGGAACAGATTCCCTAGTGGGGTCTATTTCTAAGAGAGTATTCATTTATTCAATAAATATTAATTGCACACTTACTCTTTGGTAGGCACTCTGGTAAGCACTGAGACTGATGAAGATGAGAAGAGTTCCTGCCCTCTAGGATTCACAGTCTAGTGGTCAATCAGAGAGGCAAACAAATGAGATGAAAATATGCCCAGTAATATATATACGTATATATGTGTATACGTGTGCTTATGTAGTACATGAGACAATCTAGCTGACAGGCGAGTAGAGCAGGTGTGCATAGTCATGCGGCTTACTGCTGTATATATCAGGGGGTTTGCAAAATTACAAGATAAATGGAATACATTTTCCTGGAGCTTCAGTTTTACTCAAAGCTGTTGGGGAGGGAGTGATAATTTTGTTTTTGTTTTTTTTTGAGTTGGATTCTCACTCTGTCGCCCAGACTGGAGTGCAGTGGCCTCTCCCGGCCATCGCAGCCTCGACCTGCGGGGCTCCGGCGATCCTTCTGCCTCAGTCTTCCAAGTAGCTGGAACTACAGGCACGTGCTACCACGCCCAGCTAATTTTTTTTATTTATTGTAGAGATGAGGTCTCACCAAGTTGCCCAGGCGGGTCTCGAACCCATGGGCTCAGGCAGTCTACTCACTTCAGCCTCCCAAGGCACGGGATTACAGGCTGAGCCACCGAGCCTGGCAGGAGTGATAATTTTTATACTGAAGCAAATTTATCATGGAGTAGAAGCGTGAGCTTTTGGTTAAAACACAAAACTTCCAAATAAATTTTGCATTTGTGGTGGAATGCTTTGGATTTCACTCTCAGAACTCTGTGTACAACCCACTCACTCTTCTCTGCTTTACTGAAATGATTTAAAAACAGTTGACTCTCTTTTTGGGATAACAGTGTTTGCTCCTTATTTTAGCCCATACTTCAAAATAAATTTCTGGTGAATTAAAGAGTTAATGTAAGTGTGAGAAAACAAACTTTATAATTGTTAGAAGAAGATGTAGAAGAAAAATGTTTATAACCTTGGGGTAGGGTAGGGGGACTTCTTAAGTACAATACAGAAAACCTGAAAGAATAAAACAAGTTTGATGAGCTTGAAATTTTCAAATTTATATTATTATAAATATTTTAAATTTCTGTTAAATTAAGGTTAACAAAAGATAAACAAAAATATTCCACACTATAAAGCAGTAATAAAATGACAAAAAAAAAAAAAAAAAACTAATAGAAAAATGGGCAAAGGATAAGAATAGTTAAGCAATAGAAAAGGCAGTATAAATAAAAAACTTGGCTGGGCATGGTGGCTCATGCCTGTACTTCCAGCACTTTGGGAGGTGGAGAAGAGAGGATTGCCTGAGCCCACGGGTTCAAGACCAGCCTGGGCAATAGGGTGAGATCTCATCTCTACAATAAAAAATTAGCAGGGCATGGTGGCATGTGCCTGTAGTTCCAACTGCTTGGGAAGGCTGAGGTGGAAGGATTGCCTGAGCCCAGCAGGTCGAAGCTGCAGTGACCATGAGCATGACACTGCATTCCAACCTGGGCGACAGAGTGAGACTCCAACTCAAATAAACAAATGAAAACTCATAATATTTGAAAATACATTCAACGTCACTACTTGCATCGGGGAGATGCAAATTAAAATATCAGTGACATAACATTTCATTTATCTAATTGTCAAAAACTAAAAAGATTGGTAACCTGCTGGAAAGGATGTGGGGAAAGGAACACTTTCATAGTGTTGATTGGAGTGTAAACTAGTGCCGCCTTCATAAATCAGTAAAATTGATCATAAATTCTGCTTCTAGGTATCAAGTCTCAAAATATTTGCACATATAGTCAAAGAATCATGATAAAAGTGTGGATTATGGCATTGTTTGCAGTAGCAAAAAACTGGAGGCAATCTAAATAAATGTTCATCAATAGGGAAATGGTGAAATAAGTTATAGTGATCAGATTATGAGGATACTGTGCAGTAGTTGAAAAGAATGAGGAAGATTTAGATGCGTAGAGAGATAGATACTGGAAGAGCTCCAGGATATTGTTGAGTGAGAAAAGGAAGCTGCATCAGAACATATACAGTGGTTAGGTATGGTGGCTTACACCTATACTCTCAGCACTTTGGGAGGCTGAGGTGGGAGGATTACTTGAGGCCAGGAGTTCATGACCAGCCTGGAGAACATAGCTGGACCTCATCTCTACAAAAAAAAAAAAAAAAAGTACTATGATATCTTTGTGCAAAGAACAAAAAATAAACCCCAAACTTATAAATTACTCTCTATAGTACACATGTACATGCACAAGAAAAGATCTGAGATTTTGTGAGAAAAGAGGAGTCAGAGATAACTTAATTTTTATTTTTTGAACTTTTAAAAATAAAAACATCGTCATGTATTATTCCTTGTGTAATTAAAAATTTAAATAGGAAAGATTGGCAAGTATTCACCATGCGAGTGCTTCCACACAGATTAGAACTTGGTGCTTTAGGACCACATAAAGAAGGACACTTGGCTGGGCTCAGTGGCTCAGCCTGTAATCCCAGGGCTTTGGGAGGCCGAGGTGAGTGGATTGCCTGATCCCATGGGTTCGAGACCCACCTGGGCAACTTGGCAAGACCTCATCTCTACAATAAATCAAAAATTAGCCGGGCGTGGTAGCCCAGCAGGTTGAGGCTGCAGTGGCCGCTGCGCTCCAGTCTGGGTGACAGAGTGAGACTCTAACTCAAAAAAAAAAAAGAAGGGCACTTGACCTAGCCTGAAGGAAGACGTGACTAAGCTAGGATTTATCATTCTAGCGGAGGAACAAATAGCCAAGGAAACAAATAATTCACTTTCTTAACTCTTCATGGCTGGCTTCTTGTCACTCAGAGTTCTATCTAAATGTCACCTCCTCACAGACTTTTCCTGACTATCCAATTAAAGAAGGTACCCATGACACTCCCTGTCATGGTATCCTTATCTTTTTTTCTTCATAGCACTTAATATTAGGTGACATTTTCTTATTGATCTGTGTTTGTTTACTGTCTGCCATATTAGAGGTGAGCCGTATTTTGTTCAATAAATAAACTATTATTGCTGGTGCTTAAAACAGTGGATAAATGACACCTAAGTGGATACAAAAGCTTGGGGCAAGCCTGGAGTGTTGAAGGAAGTGAAAATGCTGTAGGCCAAAAAATAGAGAAGATGCTGTGGGAATACCCAGAGAAGACACTAGATCACTAAGTTGGGCCAGCTCATAAATGGAGTATGAGAAACCATACTGCATTTGGGCAATCACTAAAGGATTTTCAATAAGGAAGTGACATCAGATTTTTTTTTTTTTTTGAGTTTAGGGTCTTACCATACCTAGCTAATTTTTAAAAATTTTTGTAGAGATGAGGTATCCCTTTGTTGCCTAGGCTGGTCTCGAACTCTTGGGCTCAAGCAATCCTCCTGCCTCATCCTCCCAAAGTGCTGGGATTACAGGCATGAGCCACTGTACCCAGTTGACATCAGATTTCTGTTAGATTCAGAGGAAGATGAACTAAGTGGGGAAGAGGTAAAACTTCAAGCTGTAGAACCAGTTAGAAGCCATAATTCAAGTGAGGACCAGGCAGTCATAGGGAAAGTTGAAAGATGAAAATGGACACAAGAAATATTTAGGAGACAGAATTGATGACTGATTGGATATTGGGGATGAGGAAGGAATTGAAAAGGATGCCAAATTATTGAATAACTCAGTGAATGGAGGTTGCCAAGCACTATATGAAATCAAAATTTTAATCTAAATTGTTTTGATAACTGCTTTTTTATTTTACTGGGGGGGGGTCAATAGAAGATTTAAATTCAACCATATCTTGACCCCACCTGCCTAATAGACTGTAAAGTGTTCTTAATTATAAGGGGTAAAATTAGTCAGGTATGGTGGCACACACATGTAATTCCAGATATTTGTAAGGCTGAGTCAGAAGTATCACCTGAGTCTAGCAGGTCAAGGTTGTGATGGCCGTGAGCATGCCACTGCACTCCAACCTGGGCTACAGAGTGAAATTCCAAAAAAAAAAAAATCTATCTACCTATCTATCTATAAAGCTCTGTCCAGATTTCAGAGAGGCTAGGTTGTGAAAAATATGCATTTTAAACTGATGAAATAGGGTAGTGGAAATGATAAGAACCCTCAGTGAACTCAGTTTTC